>JAYJMI010710943.1:0-13752 GCA_036873855.1 Sarsia tubulosa
AAAAGGTAAATTTTGGCCCAAAATTGGTCTTTTTTAAATATATCTCAAGATCCGTTCATCAGATTTTTTAATTTTTTGTGCAAAGTTAGAGACAAGTTTAAGGTATAAACTGACATAAGCGTGATGATTCTGAAAATTCTTGTTTGCGCGTAATTGAGGTCAAAAGGTCAAGATTTACTACGTAGCCCAACTATCTCTGAAACTGTTCATCAGATTTCTCTGTCATAATAGAAGAAAAGTGTTGGGACCAGGTATTTTAGAAAAGTTCTTGTTTCGTAGAAACAGGGTCAAAAGGTCAAATTTGGTAATTCTTATATTGACATTTACTTTTCAATTTTTTTGAAAAAAATTATACCGGGAGTCCACTGGTAATCCATCCCTTGTTGAACTTGGCCATATGGTTCTTGGTCATTGAACTATAAATGTATTATGTTTTGTTTATGCTAAGGATTTGGGCGCTCATACCTCTTTACCATTATGAAAACAGGTATGGTTTTGGCCCTGATAAGTAAGTTATTCCATTTTTTGTTTTTCACAATCTTATGAAATATTTGAAATGTTTTAGTGCAAACTGGTGATAAAATATTCTTGGATGCAAACAACATTAAAATAATATTGGCTTATCGAGAAGAAGATGAAAGAGACGACAAATTAGAAGATGTGTATAATAGTTATAAAATATTTAAAGAATGTTTATGTGTGAAATGTATTGAACGTTGGTTGAATACCATAATGGCGTCGGTTGATTGGGAAGTAGACAAGATATATGTAAAGAAGTTATTGGAAGGTATGAAGGCAATTATTTATATTAAAGTTTTTAAATATGAATGCTCAGTAAAGAAGACACTTAAAGTACTAGATAACCTAACAGTTAAAAAGTTAAAAAAACTGTCATTCAATACTGTCTTGGTAGTTAGTTTACCTATCCCTCCGATTTTAGGAAAAGAGTCCTATAAATTCATGCTCATTCGTTCGTCCATCGATTTCTCAGAATTGCGTCATCCTTTTTTTCTAATTTTTTGTATAATTTTAGACATCTATAAATGCTAAAAACTGAGGTAGCCCGATTTTTATTGAAAATGCTTGTTTGCCCGAAATATGGGTAAATTGGTAAATTTGAGCCCAAAATAGACATTTTGCCCTGTATCTCAAGATCTGTTCATTATATTTTTGTATTGTTCTGCGAATGAAGCTAGAACATAATAAGAGATAAAAAATGACACTAATCCTTGATTTCCGAAAATTCTTGTTTTCCCAAAATTTCGGTAAATGTGGCAAATTTGGGCCAAAAATAGACATTTTGCCCTGTAACTCAAGATGTTTTCATTCGATTTTTCTAGTTTTTTGTATGAAGCTAGAACATAATAAGAGATAAATAATGACACTAATGCTTTATTTCCGTAAATTCTTGTTTTCCTAAAATCCGGGTAAATGTGGCAAATATCGACCCAAAATAGACATTTTGTCCTTTATCTCTAGTTTTGCAAATGAAGCAGCATTATAAGAGATAAAAATTAGCACGATTCTTTTATTTTTGAGAATACGTGGCATATTTGTGCTTAAAAATTTATATTTTGTCCTCTAGTTTATCTCATACTGTTTACTTAGTCTTTTCTAATTGAAAAATGTTGTATTGAGCAAATAACTTAATGGTATATGAAATCACGAGAAGTTTCATTATACATTGATAATGCTAGACAGTGGTTCTAAGCGAAATATCTGTTAAAAATAAAATAAAAGATGTCATCTATCATCAAACTTCTTGTGATTTATTTTCTAATTGATTTCAAAATTGTTACCGGGAGTCCAGCATATAATCTTTCTAGGTTTTAGTAATTTTTTTCCTGAAGGCCCTAGTTTGTTCAAATTTTGTGCCTTCCCTGGATTCCGTTCGTCCGTCCATCCATTCGTTCTTTTGTTTGTTCGTTCGTTCGCAACACTCACCAGATCTTATTTTTTTCTGATTTTCTTGAATGAAGTGAGAGGGTCATAAATGAACAACAGTGACAGAGCCGGAATTTTTTCGAAAATTCTTATTGTCCCGAAAGTGTTGTCAAAAGGTCAATTTTGGCCCGATAACAACATTTTTCAAAATATCTCAAAATCCATTCATTACTTTTTTTTGAAATTTTGCACTAAGTTAAAGGGTAATATACAGACAAAAATAGCATAGTTGGCAGGTTACCGAAAATTCTTGTCTTTTTCGAAACATGGATCAAAAAGTCAGATTTTTACTTGAAAACACGTTTTTTATGATATCTCATGGTTGATCGTCAAAAGAGTCTGGATCTATTCAAGTTAAAATTTTTTGAGATTTAATGATATTCATGCTAACCATTACTATTGTCAATCAATCTACCAAGATTTATGCAAATATCAATTGTACTTTTTGAATTATTCGACATTTATCAAATTTAATACATGGTGTGATGTCATCAAGGTTGCTTTTTCCTGGTACCAAGTCTTCAGTTTTTGCTGAAATTTTTGGTTTTCTTTATTTCTGAATATGCAACTTTAAATTAAGATATCTTGAGGACGAAAAGAGCTTTTTACATGAAATAAAATGGTCTGATCCTAATTTTCGAAGTTCTTTAATATGAACCCAACTTGTCTTGTCACCTCGGATTCCTTAGCTGATAATTAGCTATAGCTTTACATTTGCATTGTTTTACAATACTGCTCATTTTCTGCATGATAGTGCATTATTAGTTTGTATAAATTCAGGTATATCCGTTTGCCCGTACATCCGTCTGTAAGAAACTATTCATTTATTTTCTTGCATTGATTTTCTTGCTGATTTGTTGCATGAAGTTAGTGGGTTAGTTATTTTTCTTTAATTAAGTTAATTTCTAATTTCACCTACAGTGTGAGAGCAACATTTCATTAAAAAAATCTGCTTTATGTAGCATTACCGGGAGTCCAGTGGCAATATATCCTTTGTTTTTATTCAGATTTAAAGACAACAGGTAAAGAGAGTAAAGTAATCAAGCATCCAGTTGATCCTACTACAGCTGAAGAAGAAACACAACTTGATGGACAGGATGCTCAAGGTAGAAATAAGTTCAACCAAATATCTTTTTCAGGCTCTATTCTAGAAATGATGGGCATGACTGGTATTTCTGAGACACTTTTGATGCAACTTTTTCTTCAAAAAGGTTGTTTTTAAGTTAAGTTTTGCTAATGACAGGATACTCTAAATAGAAATAAGTTCAACTGAATTTCTGTTTTTCTACACTAGTAGATTTATAGTTAAATATGCATTTGTGTTTTAAAACACGTTCCTTATACCGAAATATTGTATTCAAAAGTGCCAATAGTTAATATTAACTGCATGGAAACATATTAGTATATGATAGAAAACCAATTTCAATAAGCAAAACGAAAACAAGAATTGATATGAAAGTTTCAGTATTTCAAATCAGACGCTTTTGAATGATATTTTTGTGGCGCCCATGAAAAATACAAGGTGTAAAGTCAAAAAAAAAACATGATGTCAGTGTGAAAAGTGTGAAAAGTTCTATGACTCTCATTTTGTATTAACTGAGATAATGAGAAGGGTAAATCAGCTCTTTCACGCTGGAGGGACATCACCTACACCGTTGGAAAGCTCTTTTAAAACTATATAAGGACATTGAAAGAGTTATATTATTTTCTCTATAATTTAGGAGTAAATTGAAGTCAAAGACGAGTAAATATGACGTTTTGAACTGAAAATTCGGACTAAAATTAGATATTAAATAGTGAAGAGACTTTCGAAACAATTTTTATCATTTCTTGTTTCCGCTACTGGTATTAAATAGAGTTATCTGGAATTATAAAAACGTTTTCTTTTTCTATTAACAGACAACAATTCATTGAATGAAGATGATATGTTTTTATGTAGTGGTACATGTTTCTTCGAAGAAGATGAAATAAACAAATGGTACAAATCAAAAGCAAGATATGATCGGTTGGATAAAGATATTCAGGAAGAAGATAATCGAGTTTTTTTAGTTGCTGGCTTATACCTGGATTCTTTTCCAGTGAGTATTAAATATTTAATAGTAATTTTTATCATTTGGAGCAACATTATAAGGCATTTTCATGATTTTTTTACTGTTTATAATATTTTAAAATAGAGCGGCAAATTCCTTACCAAGAAAAGTTTGTTTCCGGATTCTTTCCCAGTGAATACTAACACTTTTGGCATTTCTATGGGTAATGTCTTTAGGTAGAAATTACATCTTGGTCTAGGAGAATTTTTTATCATTGTTTATTTTTGACTAAAACTCCCTGATATAGACACTGTAGAAACTTTCAGCTTTAAATTAAACAAAAATCAATTTTATTTCGGAACCTCTTGAAGTGCGATGTCTTTTTAGTAGTAATGGTGGTTCTATTTTCTGCAAATAAAGCTTTTTCCTCATCATTGTTTTGTTTAGTTTTGTTCTTGTTTAGTTCAAAATAGTGCAGCTTTATAGAAGCTCTGAAAATGCCTATTTTCTGATGCCTATTTTTTGAATTTAGAAGAATTTCTTGTTATTTGTTTTTGATATATGTGAAATATGTAATTATTTGTTATCGAAAAACCATAAAAAACATTTTGAACTTTGGACCCCGTAATTCTAACATTCCCACAAATCGTAATGAAAATCTTTCGATAGATAACTATTAAAAATTACGGGTAGTATTAAATGTACAATTTTAATTAAAATCATTTTTGTGAAAATTATATAAAAAAAGGTTTCAAATACATTGGGCAAATATTATCTCTGTAATTAAAAGGATCATAAGAAACAATAATTCCAACTTTCATTTCTTCTTGTTCAAAGAATTTGAAATTAAAATATTTCAAAAAAGAAACATTGAAACTTGATCATATTTTTAAATTTCCTTATGGCGTTGTAGTCTTTTATTTCACAGCCTCGATTTAATAGCTTGGATTTCAAAGTTTCAATTTCGAGCCTAAATTTTCGAGCCTCTTTTATAGTTATTGTGTAAATAAAAGTTGTTGGCTCCCCTCTCGGCTTCCGTATAGCTCCCGCTCTACCATTTTCCAACCTTATCAAATACACATTTTATTGGACCCCCTTGTCTGCAGCACTCAGATCGCAGGATCCGCTCATTATTTTTTTCTGATTTTTTGCATGAAGTGAAAGAATCATAAATGGATAACAGTGACACGGCCGGATTTTTTTTGAAAGTTCTTATTGTCCCGAAAATGGGGTCAAAATGTCAATTTTGGCCCAAAAATTTACATTTTTCAAAATATCTCAAAATCCGTTCATTATATTTCTTTGAAATTTTGCAAAAAGTTAAAAGGTATTATACAGACAAAAATAGCATATTTGCCAGGTTACCGAAAATTCCTGTTTTTTTTTGGAACAGGGATCAAATGGTCAAATTTTTACTTAAACAGTGTTTTTTATGATATCTCATGACTGGTTCATCCATTTATTCTCACTTTTTATACAATTATAGATTTAGGAAAGAGCTAATATTAAATTATAGAATGACTAGAAAAATCTGCTCATTTGATGCATTGTGTCTTATCGAAAGGTCAATTGTGACCAAAAAACTAACATTTTTCAAAATATCTCAAAAACCATTTATTAAGTTAAAGGGCAATATACAGTCAAAATTGACATAGGTTTTCATGATTTTGTTTTCATGATTTTCATGACTGATTCTGCATGATATATCAAATTTTGATATCAAATTTTATAATTATTTATCTAACTTTTTAAACTTTGTTTTTTCGGGGGTCCATTAGTAATTGGTTCCTTGTTATTAAGATACTCAGATTTAACAAATTAACTAAACAAATTGTTCATTAAACCGTTTTATAGTCTCAGAAAAAACACTCATTAAAAACGTTAAAAAAATCAGTTCAACTTCGAAATTGATACACGAAAAGATGAAAAAAGATGAAGTCTGCGAAAATAATATTGCATTATTTCTTATAATTTTAATGATCATATCCTACATGTTGCTTCCAAAACCTGCCTATCTATTCAGCTGATAAATGTACATAAAACTTTGTCGTCCTTGTTTTATCTGTCTCGTCAAATGCAACAGTTGTTCTTTAATGTACGTTTTAGATTTACAACAAGTTAAACCATGGTATTAATCATAATATCGTTCACGTGCAAACCGTCGATCAACCGTCCAACAAAGACGACCAGCTACCCCATAAAGACGATCAGCTGATTGATGTCCATAATCAACCGTCTAACAGCGACTCTCGACTGATTGATGATGATCAACTAATCTACATAGAAAAGCAAACTGTCGGCGAACGACCCATAAGTGGCGATAAATTAATAGACATCGAAGAGCAGATTGTTGAAAAAAGCGATGATCAAACGACTACTAATGACGGTCAGCTTATTGCTGATGATCAAGTAAAAGACATCGAACAGCAAACTGTTGATGATCAACCCACTGATAACAATCAACCGATTCCCAAGAATCAACCAATCGTCGAGGGACTATCAATTGTCAAAGAACAGTCAATCGGTATGAAGGATCGACTATCCAATAATGGAGGTACTGGAGCAAAAGATGGATTGAGTTGTGAAAAGGATATAGAAGATAACGTGTAAATCAAAGGTGTGATTCTCAAAGGAACTACTCCAAGTGAGATCATTTTTGCGAAACCCTTTTCGCGGGTACTGATATTCGTTCGAAAATTCACGAAGATTTACTACCTCTGCGTTGGTTTATTTGTAGCTTAACAGCTGTAACGTAGTAATTTTGACCGATAATATTTCGGTCCTAGCTTGACTATAGTCCGCCCAATTGAACATACGGTAACCGATCTATGCGACAATGAATAATAATAATAAAACTTTATAAGTTCAAGTCGAAACTCTACATTCTTGCATAAGCAAATTCTATCAATTGGCGACATAAATACTATAACATTTGGATTAGATTGATCTTGATCCATCTTTTTTACACGCTTTTTTTTTGGGAATAAAAACAAGGATAATTACGAGTATGCGCTCGAGTAACTTTTGTGGTATTGTCTTTATCAAACTGAGTCTTGCATATTATTTCTTTTCACTTGTTTAGAATTGTAAACAACGTATGAAAAAAAGTTATTGTAAAAGTCATTATCTGATCGTAAAAATGATGCTGTATGATCGTAAAATGTCGTTATCTGATCGAAAAATTGATGTTTTCTGGTCGTAAAATGACGTTATCTGATCGTAAAATGAAGTGATCTCATCTTAAAATGACGTTATCTAGTCTAACTCTTCACACCAGTAACCAAGGCTAAGAAAGAATGGCAGATCAAAAAGGAATGATTTTCACATAAAAAAATGCTTTCTTAAAGAAATTTAAAATGGATTCAGGTCATAATTCGAATTATAGGAAAATAATAATGTCAGATAATATATTGCATGAATTTTTTTCTGTATGATATTATAACTATAGTTGCATATCACCTCTAACAAAAGAAATTATTAACAGACAATAGAAAAGCCTCCAATTCTACTATAGTTCATAAAAAAATTCAAACAAGTTGTATTTTTTACGAAATATAGCTAAATAATATAAAGGTGCTTTCAAAAACTTTAACAGATAACTATAGAGTGATGATACATGTTATAATTCGTTATAATTACCGCATAATACACCGTTATAGTCTCAGTTCCGTTCCTCAAAATACATCACAGTTAATACAAATACATATAATAGTTACTACTTGTTTTCGTCGAGCACTTTTAATTATTTTTTTCGAGCATTCCTAGGAATCATTAAAAGGTAATTAATTACAAATATATATGACGCTTTGGGCATTGTTTCTTAGGAACAATGTGCAATTCAAGGAACGGAACTGAGACTGTAAAACGGTATATTGTAGACAAATGTTAGACAAAATAATATTTGTCTAATCTGACCTATATAATATTTACATAAAAAGGATTCTTTAATTTTGTTATTTTTAACAAATATTTTTCTTAAATAACAAAGCATAATATGTTTTTATTTTTTATCGTAATATACAAGTAAATTAAAGGTATATTAACGCATATGACAAATGAAAGTTCGTAATGATGTAAGTAAAACCTGAAAATATCTTTCTATAATCTCTTGGGAACGAGGTTGCATCCCGGAATGAAATTATGTTTAACTCACTTGTGGTTAACTTAACTAGTCAACAGAATTCAGTAGAATATACTTCTACCTCCAAAAAATGCTCAATACCAAAAACGTTTTCAAATGAGGAGGTTAAAGGTACTTATGCACGTAATTTTACAATTTTGTTAATAAAAGAAGAATTAAAAAGGAAATACTGATCTCAAAATTTGAGATTACATGCATAAGTTACATGCACCTTTAACGTAGTGATTAACGACAATTATATTGCGAATCATTTTATTTTTTACTTACAAAGTGAAACTTTTCTTCCATAGCTTATAGATTTTACAGCAGTATATATATTATTTTTTAATTTCATCTTATTTTTTCCGGTTTTTTTAATTTTTTCTTAAAGAGCCAGTATCATATATATGTCTAGCCTACGAAAATAGACCACGCTAAAGCTTGGTCTATGCACATGCGCAGAAAAAGACTAGCAGAAGTATCATTCAGAAAGCCGTAAATTCTAGTGCCAATGCGAAATGATTATTATGCGAATGTTCATAGACTATATGGAGACATATGCAGAAATCCTCGCCGAAGTGGGCTTCGAACCCACAACCTATATATATTGTTTGACTTTTAATGAGCGTAAAATTAAAGTCGAAATTCTAGCTAACCAGTTTTATGAGCATAAACTATACCGTGTGTACCAAAAAAAGCGACCCCAAACTTTAAAGTTTCATAACTTTAACTTGAAGCAACTTTTTCAAATGAGGATTTCACGATTAGAAAGAAAATTGTATTGGCTTTCTGGAAATATATAATTTGTTGTTGTTTTGTGACTAGTTTTTTAAGTTATATGAGGTATTTTGTCGCCTAATTAGGTCGTTAAATTTTTAAAAGTCTATTAAAATCGTTTTAATTACTTTTAAAAGCTTTGTTTCAACGCATGCATTCTTTGTTATAAATAATTGCTTAAAACAATATTTATGCATGTACATAAATCCTTCTATCAAACATTTTATGATATTACGAAAACTAAGTACTGTTTGTTTTTCACTTTTCATAAAATAAATTAATGTTTTGTCACATTCCCATAGACCAGACATTTTCTTTCCTAGAAGCGGCATGACAATACTATCTTGACCAAGTAAATTAAAGCATATGGAAATGCATCATGTTCGTTTAAAATAGTCATAATCTTAAATTCAGCTTTGATGGAAATCGGCGAATACTTCGAAAGGTCTTCTGACTTTACAGCCACAAAAACACTGAGTTTGGTTAAATATCCCACTTTAATAGAACCAAACTGACCTCTGCCTAATATTGGAGAATCTGTATTAATTATCAAATTTGTTTTATTGAATTGAGTCAAATAATTATGTTTTTCACATACAGCAGTATGAGCAGATATATAGCTTCGTTTGTTAAATGATGTTCCTGGATTGCTACGAAAAATAATACTAGAGGATGCATTGGCCATATTTTTTGTGGTAGTTTTACTTTTAGCCTTTAAATCTATCAATGTTTGATGCAAAGTTTTTATCTGAAAATATTTTTCTTGCAATTCACAGGTTCTTTTTGCAATAGCCTTTCTTTTTCTCTTCAATAACTTTCGTTTTTTATTAGCTTTCGATTTTCTCAGTCTATCAAAAAATAAATAAAATACCTATTAATGATTTCATCATCAAAGTTTACTTTAAATAAAAGAAAAAATTCCAGATAAAAAATAATGAACAGCAATTTCTAATTTTGTTACAGTATTTAAACAATGTTACCCAGTAGTATAGTTATTAAAGTAGAATGCTGGGCAAAACCGGGAAAAATTATAATAAAACTAACCAGATGTTATAATAAAAAATTATAAAAAAATTAAAAAAAATTACAATTTATAATTATAATTTATAATTTATAAAAAAAAGTTATAAAATTATAAAAAATTGTATTAAAACTAACAATACGTATTATGTAAATTTTAAAGGATCATTAGTGATTCCTTTACTTGGATCAGATTTTGTTTGTTGTTATTAATGTCTTTTGTATAATGTAAGTTTTGAAAAGCTGTAGTCTCCTTTAAATTTGTTAGTAACATTGTAGAATAAATCATCAAAAAAAGTGCCATGCTTCCTCCTTGCACAATTTTTTTATTAGCCCATTTACTACCGTGGGCTGCACCATTTTCATCTAGCAAAACATTTTTTTAGCTTAAACCACCTAGCACCATTAGCAAGCTCTTTTTTACCAATGATTGAGTCATTACCAATGGTTGAAATACCAGTTGTATTGATAATACCATCCTATAAAAAATTAAGGTAATGGGAGAAACTTTCGCTGTTGGGAGCAACCGCAAAAATTTTAAATTTCACATCAAAAATTACAAATAAAACATTTTTAAGAACTATTGTTCTTCTAATTCTTTTTAAAGCAAAAATTGTTAAAAGTAACCTATACTTATTATAACCTTTCCTCATTCCAACTATTAAACGAAGGGACTAATAGGGATAAACTTTCGCGGTTTGCCATATGATTATAAGTTTTATGTGTATACAAAGTAAAACTACATATATTTGTAATAAAAATAAGTAAAAACAAAGATTTTTAAATATGTAGCTTTTTCAAGATACAACTTGCCGAAAACAAGCTTATTAAGCTTTTTAAAATACATGAAAATGTTTTTTAATCAATAAAACTTTGCCGCTGAAAAAAGTAAAAGTTTTTGCGGTTCGGTAAAAAATCAAGTTTTGCGAGACAAACTTTCACGGAAAAGGTCAAAATCCACGAAAACCGCAAAAGTTTCTAACGCAAAATTTTCTCCCCGCAAAAGTTCATCCCATTAAAGTAGTAAAATATAAAAGAAAACTGAAAAGGGTTGTAAAGTGAACTGAGGGCAAAGAAACACTCCGTAATTGCAAAATTATAAAAAAAAGAATTCTTAAAAAACCTTTAAGGCTGAGGCAGGGAAAGCAACATTTCTTTAAATAAGAAAATGTAACATCACAACTAACTTACATGTTCTAGTTAAACCAACCTTATGTAACATAATTTTCAATAAAAATCGACCTTTCCCTGTTAGTACATACATGTAAATATTTTTTTATTCCAGGTCTATGTGAAGTATAAATAATGTATAACCATCAATTGTGAAGAGATACAAAATTAACATCATCTTTTAAAAAATGTATCATACAAAACTAGCCTACTTATAAAGGTATATTCTATCTAATATATGAAGAAATTTGGACGGAGGGGGATTTGAACCCACAAGCTTCTCGTCAGATCGGAGACGCTCATAATACACATAATAAACAAACCTTAGACAAAAAAAATAACTTACATCAAGAGGATTCTCGTCATAAGAGAAATCTAAGTAGTCATCACTAAATAAACAAAGAAAATACATTACATGACAGAAAAGAATCGCAGAAATATTTTTACTACTTACTTGATATTGATATAGAGAGGATTTACCAGCCACACACAACTTCTCTATATCCGTATCAAAATCATAAGTTCAATCAAAAGATGCTCCGATAAGGTCTCTGATCAGATGAGAAACAATAAACGTGTTGAAAGTTTGGTGAAAGTAGTTTTGTTTTGGCTATTTGATTGAAGATAACTGGAGTAATATTAAAAGATGATTTATCTATCTAGATAATCATGAGCGTTTACCTGCAAATAAACATTCTTAAAGGGTACAGCAAGAATCGGAAGTACTTGCGTCTAGATAGATCTTTTCTCTTTATATTAATTACCTCCAGTTACATTTTATATTATTTTGTACATAAGTTTCTGAAACTGCAAAAAATAAATCTGATTTACAAGCCAAAAGAAAGGAGAAAAAGGAGATAGAAATGAAAAAATGGCCTCACTAACCTAGTTTTATTTTTAGAATAAAACTTGCTGTTTTCCAAAGAAGGTAGAGTTGACATTCCTTTATGACTACTAAATTCAACAATAAAAAAATCGATTAATAATACTGGAATCATCCTAAGCTTTTTTTTCTTTTATAAATACCATGACATAACACCATATACCATCATACCACAAGATATTTATTATTAAAATACTTCCCAATAGTAATTACTTCTACTCTCAAATCTTAAATCTCTCAATACACGGATTTACTGTCAGATCAGAACTACCAAGAGTAATAAAAAATTTGTCAATTCTCGTAATATTCTGAAAAAAAACTATTAAAATTTCACGAGCAACAAGAGCGCCGATCTGACATAGTAAATCTGTGTATTATTTTTTTGTTTTTATTGTGCAAAAAATGTTACTTCGAACTAAGTTTTAAAAGTTGTCATCATTCTGTCTAAATGATGGACTGTTTATAAGTTATTGCAACCAAAACAAAAAATATTCTATATAAAGCATTTTAGATGCAAAATGTTCCCATGTTGACACAAAACGCATGTACTACTCCCAAAGGACTAGAAATTACCAAAAAATTATACCTTTGAAAATTACTGTTCTAAGGTATAATAAGGTACCTTAGAGTTTTAAGGTAAAATATATTTACTTACTTAGAGTTGCGTTGCTTGCGAATTGAAGTTGATGCTGGAGAATTAAAACATCTAATAAGTGCCGTACAATGGAGACAATAACCTTTTAGTTATTTACTGAGAGAGAAAAATTGTAAGTCCAGCTTTTTTAAAAATGTTATTTATCGGTCTTGATTTTATATGAAGCATTACTTGTTGGTCAAAAACTAAAATTCCCTTGTCTTATAAACTACAACGGCAGTTATATACAGATTATCATTATAATATACATTATATAAAATGGTGCAATATGAAAAACTACTTACGAATTTGTAGGTAGTACACCACCAAAATCTGGCTCTAGAGATATAAAAAAGATAATGCTTTATTTAAAACTACTTTAAGGGAAGGTAGTTTTGCAGCATTTATTTTTGCGATTTAGCACCAAGTTCGCGAAAATAAATTCCATGAAACAAAGAGGATTTTCTCTATTTTCCAAATTTTTTTTATAAATATAAGCAAATAAATACTTTAGTTTCCTTAATCGCAAAAATATAGTTTTAGAGAATTCAATCGCGAAAGTAAATTCCACCAAAATATCTTCCCGCACAAATTTCTCTTTTTACGGTAGTGATAGATCGACATCGAACTCCAGGCATCTAAGATGTTTTTATCCAAATTTCACTTTCAGCTTCTCATGTAGAAAATGAGCAGTATTGTAGAACAATGCAAATTTATACAAATCTGGTAGTTAAGAAAGTCAGCGAAAAAGTCAAACAAACAATAAATGAATGAATGAATGAATTACAAAATTATGCAGTTATTAATGTTACTAATTTTCGTTTCGATTTTCTCATAGGTAATTTCTCCTAAAATCGATATTATTATTTTAGCTAGAAAACGGATCGTAAATATCTTTACTTTATACTTGATAAAAGGCAAAATTAATAAGTTCGTTCAATACGCACCTTTATATACGTAATATTTATCGTTCAAATTTCGGTATGTTTTTTATTGAATTTCCAGTGAGTAAAATAAGAAACTTTAGTATAGAATATACAAAATTGTGCAGTTACAAACTTTACTAATTTTCATGTTGTTTTTCACATCGAAATTTATCTTAAAATCGATACTATTATTTTATGTAGAAAACAGATCGTAAATATCCTTGTTTAATACTCGGAAAAAAAAGAAA
>JAYJMI010711276.1:3514-13630 GCA_036873855.1 Sarsia tubulosa
TTTATTATATACTTTTTCTTTTAAAAACGTAACTTATCCAGTAGATTCATTAAAAAAAAGAATTTTAAAAAAAAGAATTTGAAATAACAAAAATGCAAAAAATAAATAAAATCAAATTAAACCAAGAAGCACAAGTCCTTTCACTCCTTTGCAGTTTTCGATATCGAGAGCATTTATCTCAAATATTCTCAAAGATATGTTTATAAACAAAAATGACCTGATTTGTCTGTTCCTGTTTAAACAAATAAAATGTAGGAAAAAATTCGTTAAAAAGTTTTTCTTTGAGATTTTGGTAGCATGTGAAGAATTAAATTTCTCTAAAGTTTCTGAAAAGTGTATAAAAGATTTTTGAGCCGTTTTGGCAGGAAATGTTATCGAACTTCTTTCATCTTTCTTTGTTTTTTATAATCATTTATGTCACATGACTCATTATAGCCAATCGATGACATATACATAACCCTAACATGTTTTAGCTTTATTTTAAACAATTTTAAATTTGTAAAAAACGTAAATTTATTCACTTTGAAGATGAGTGTTCGATAACAGTTGAAATATTAGTATTTTAAGTTTAAACTTTTGTTTTCACTTTATAAAGCTTTGGATTTCGAGCGTACGAGACTTGCACAATGAAACCGACGGCTTTGTATCTGTATTTAGAGCGTATGAGACCTGCTCAATGAAACCGAGGGCTTTGTATTTGTATTTAGAGCGTACGAGACCTGCACAATGAAACCGAGGGCTTTGTATCTATATTTAGAGCGTATGAGACCTGCTCAATGAAACCGAGGGCTTTGTATTAAGATTTCTAGCGTACTAGACCTGAACAATGAAATCGAGGGCTTTGTATTTATTTGTACACTTCCATTCCCACTTTTTTGCGTTTGCAATCAACTGATCTGTCCTCGCAGCTTTTGCGCATGCTGTAAATACGTTTTAAAAAAAAAATTATATAAAAAAAATCTATTGACATTCTTACTGTTTGCAATCCATTTCATTTAAATTAACTTTTCATTTCAAAAGAATTTTATTTTACTACCTTTATCACAATAATCTCTCTGTCACTGATGAAGAAATAAAGCTAGAAGGTTATAACATTTTAAGACATGCTCGAAATAGGAAAGGAGGAAGGGTGGTATGCTATGTGAACAACAATTTTTGCTACACAAGGAAAAATAATATTTTTAATGATATTCAACACATCATTAGATCTACTATTACCTAAAACTAAGCCTATTACTATTGGTATTTTTTATAGACCCCCTGATCAATCAAATCTTTTAGACAAGCTGATCCAAGACTTTGACAAAATAGAATCTGAAAAAAATGAAAATTTTCTACTGGGAGATTTCAACATAAACCTCTTTAATAAAGGGAAGTATGTTTTTAACTCGAATAAAAATTCTTTGGCTACTTCTGACACTAATCCTTCTGGTATGTTTAAGAAATATAAGGATTTTTATGTGACTCAAAATTGAATCAATTAATTCGATCTCCTACTCGCATAGCTTGCAACTCCTCTTCTCTCATTGATCATATTCTCACAAATAGTTCTGATAAGGTGTCAAATATTAGTACTTTTAAACTGGGTCTTTCTGATCACAATTTAATTTTTTGTACAAGGAAGTTAAAAAAATCAAATTACTACTCTCATAAATGCATCACGTTTAGATCTTTTAAAAACTATTCTGCTGATAAGTATATAGAAGCTTTGCAAAAGGTAGCTTTTTCTGACTACACAGCTTTCTCTGATATGAACTTAGCATATTCTGATTTTTTTTCCAAACTTTTAAATGTTATAAATGCCATTGCCCCAATGAAAGAGTCAAGAGTAAGGCAATACTCACAAGATTGGTTTGATAGAGAGGTTGCTGAAAGTATAGAAAATAGGCAGAGTCTATTTACAAAATTTAAGAAAAACAGCATACAAATTAATTTTGATTGATACACAGCTGCACGAGACTCAGCTAGGAAGCTGATATCTGGAAAAAAGGTATCTTATTTTCAAGACAAAATAAAACAAAATATTGCTAAACCTAAGGAATTATGGAAGTCTTTAAAGGACCTAGGATTACCAAATAAAAAATAAAAAAACTCAACAAGCATAGGATTAAAAAAAGAAAATGGCGAAATTTGTTTCAATGTAACAGAAAATGCTGATCATTTTAAAGATTTTTTTTCAAAATTGGCCAGTAATCTAGTAAAAAAACTTCCATTACCCCCTAAGGGATTTACAAAAGAAATTTTGGAATTTTCTTACAGGGGTAAAATTTCTGAGGAAAAATTCTGTTTTAGTCATGTCGAAGATATGAGTATAGGTAAAATATTAAGGTGTATGGATATTGAAAAAGCTGCTGGTTTGGATAACATCCAGGCTATTTTCCTCAAGGATGGTTCCTCTATACTTGAGAAACGTATTGCTAGCTTATGCAACCTCTCCATCAAAGTGCTTTGTTTTCCAACAGAATGTAAAGTTGCAAAGCTTAATCCACTCTATAAAAAAGGAGCTAAGACTGGTCCTAAAAACTTCAGACCTATTTCACTGCTCCCACTGCTCTCTAAAGTTCTAGAAAAGGTAGTTTATGACCAGACCAAGAAGTATTTGGATAAAAATGAACTACTTTATAAATATCAGTCTGGTTTTCGAAGTTCCCATTCAACAGATTTCGCTTTGTCATATTTAAACAATAAGATACTAAAAGAATTTGATAAGGGTCTGGTAACAGGGATGATACTCATAGACCTCCAAAAAGCCTTTGATACCATTAACTACAAAATTTTACTTGAAAAATTAGCTATTTTAAATTTTTAAAATGATGCAATTAACTGGTTTAAATCTTATTTATCTGATCGTAGTATCATAGTAAGTCTTGAAGAGTCACTATCAAAACCAGGAAAAATTGATTGTGGTGTTCCACAAGGTTTTATTTTAGGTCCTCTACTTTTTCTACTCTAAGTGAATGATATGCCTTTAGCTGTTCATCACTGTGAACTATTTATTTATGCAGATGATTCATGTTTAGTGTTTCATCATAAACTGGTGAAAGAAATTGAGGAAGTCCTGACAAAAGAATTTGAAAGTCTTTGTGACTGGTTTTTAGATAACAAACTTAGTATACATTTTGGCACAGATAAAACAAAATCAATTGTCTTTTCTCCTAAAGGTAAATCAAATGGATATATCTTATGGGAATATTAAGATTTTACAGCATTCACAGGTTTCTTATTTAGGTTGCATTCTTGATGAAAATATGTCAGGTGAAGCAATGGCTTTAAATGTTTTGAAAAAGATAAACATGAAGTTAATGTTCTTATATAGGAAAAACAAATTTTTATCTCCTCAACTACGTAGATTGCTATGTAATGCTCTTATCCAGCCTCATTTTGATTATGCCTCTACTGCCTGGTATCCAAGTTTAAACACTAAATTAAAAAATAAACTGCAAACAATGCAAAATAAGTGTATAAGGTTCTCTCTCTTTTTAGGTAATAGGAGTCACATTGGTGCTGACTGAATTTGTTAAAATAAATTGGTTGCCAGTTAACGAAAGGTTCACACAAATAACCAGTGCCTATGTATTCAAATTTTTTAACAACAAAACTCCTGCTTATATAAAAGAGGTCTTCGAACTTGTAAGCAGAAAAGTAGTCGTTACACAAGGAACTCTTTCCTTAAACTAAAACAGCCTTCAGTTAAGTCCAACTTTGGTAAAAATTCACTTTCTGTTTTTGGGCCACAATACTAGAATAGTCTAACAAAAGAGGTCAAAGAAGGAGAAAATGTCAATTCTTTTAAATATTGAGTGAAAATATATTTATTCAATAAGTTAAAAGAAACTGAAAATGGTCTTTTTGTCTTTTAATAAGTTTCAATGTTTTTAATTTCAATTTTGATTTTTATCATTTATATTTGTAGTTAAGCCCCTAACATATGTTGCGTAATTTTTGGGGTACTCTCCCAGAGTATCTCTTTCTATACTTTTTTGCAATAAGGGACCACAATGGAAATCAGGCTTTTTGGCTTGTCTTGTGTTTTATCCCTGCAACCAACCTCTTCCCAGTATCACTAGTATTTATTTTTTTATATATTTTTGTTTTAGATGTTATATATTTATAAGATGATTATAACATTTTATTTATTTTGCTGTTTTATAGGATTTTTAATTGTACATAATATTCATGGTAGTGAAAATATACTTATTTACTTACTTACAAAACTATTCAAAAAACATTTCTCTGCCAATAAAGCTCTTATTCGGCTATCTGTCACAATACAAAATGGCGTCCAGGTTATAAAGTCAAATAGCTAAAAGGAAAAGTCCCCGGCAAAGATTTTTTTAATTCATGGTGCCAATACTTTGCTCCTTTTAAAACTTTTCAAAGGGTGTCCAGATTCGAAGTTCTTCAACAAAAAAAAAGAAAAATCAAGCTTCATTACAATAACAAAAAAATAACAATGATGTGAAAAAATATTGTAACAGCAATATTGAAAGCATTCCTATCACACACACGGAACTTTTGAAACATTGTTTACAAGGTTGTAAGTAGGTTACAAGGCTATAACTAGGTTTACAAGGTTAAAAGTAGGTTTACAAGGTTATAAGTTGGTTACAAGGTTATAGATAGATTTTCCATTTTCTCAAAGATCAGAAACAATAATTTTACAATTTTAACTGAGATAAAGTAGAAGTGTAGGTATCTCCTATCTTTTAGGGAACGCAATGGAAATCTGGTATTTTGGCTTGTTTTGTGAAATCCTTTTTTTTTCAGATATCATATTTTAGAGATTTTAAAGATTTCATATTTATATTTATATTTTAACTTTTTACGAAATTTTGCATATCTATATTTCTTCCGTTGGTTTTAATTGTATTTTTAAGGGCAGAAAAGTAAACTTACTTACAGCAATGCCCCCCTCCCTGCTTTTTTTAATACTCGCTGCTGTATAAAATACTAAATACTTAATTAAATACTCACAGAAAAAAAATTGAGCATCCAAAGTAACAGTCATGAAGTGTGACGACCTCTAAACTTTTTAAGTATCAATTTTAACTTATTTAATTAAGCTCCTTGTTTCCTAATTCGCGTTCAAGTAGCTGTGTAGTAGATATAATGCAATTATAATATATAAAATTTCTGCACAAATTGATGAGTAAAAAATTGATAGGTAATTATATAACATTTGTTTATCTGAATTTACTTTAGGCTTCAACTTGCAAAAAATGATAGCATTAAAGAAGCATAGCATTGTCATGTTATTCATCGTAGTTGTATTTGAATTGATGTTATTGTTAATATACAGAGCAAAAAATATACAGCCTAATATAAAAAATAATAACTATGAGTTATCAGATGCTTTTAGAAATAACAAAAGTGTTTTGAGTTATACACTATTTGGTGATGGTTCATGGAAACAATTTGGTGAAATGTTGTAAAAGAAGCAAGCGTTAGTAAATTGTATGGGAACTGGACTGTTAGGTTGTACCATGATAATTATCCGGAAGAACTGCAGAATACATTAATGTTGGAATATCAGAATTTACAATTTGTTGATGTTAGATATGCATCTGTTGTTGAATTAGATTTAGTGAATACAAAACTAACAAATATCATAAATATAAACCCAAGAACATGGAGGTTTATACCTATGGGTGATTTATCTGTCAACATCATGTGCTCAAGGGATTTGGACTCTCCCCTTATAGAACGTGATGAAGTTGCAGTTCAACACTGGCTGGATTCTGGTAAACTTGTACACGCAATGCGGGATCACCCTGATCATGATATAGTGATGTTAGCAGGTATGTGGTGTTTTAGGAATTCAAAAGACAGAGGGAAGGGACAAAAATATTTCAAACTACTCATTAATAATGCTGCGAAACGTGAGACACCCATGGATAAGTTTGATGATCAAACCATATTGGCAAAATATTTATGGCCACAAATTAAATCTGACATTATGCAGCATGATTCATATTCATGTGACAAATATCTAGGCAGCATACCTTTTCCTACGAAACGTGAGAGTACATATTTCGTAGGGTGTTACAGACCTTGTCATGATAAAATTAATGTATGCCCAGAAAAATGTCGTGTCAAAAGTCATCAGAATTGGACTCATTGTTAATTACTTGTGTTATATAGTTAGATTTATAAGGATAAAACCTATTTGAGTAGGACCTACTAAAACCTATTTTAACACAGTTAAAACATTGTATAGTACCTAGAAAATAACTTATGTTAATACTGATAAAATCCTAGATATTATATTTAACCTGTACTTGCAATGCTCTTACTAGTAATTCGATCTGATATACGTAGGTGTAGAATATACTTCTAAATTCTGGAGATAGCAGAAATTTTCTTTGCTTCACATGTTTTCGTGCTTATTGGACTTAATCCTGGTTAAATATACTCAATTATCATTAACAATTCATGTTACCGATTATTAACATCTTTGCAAGCCATGCGAAGCTAATAGTTTCTTGTTTGTTAACCATGAAAACGATTGTGCTCTAAATGAAGACATAAACAAAAATCTATTTTTATAGACAAAACTCTATAGACAAGCAATGTGAAAAAATATATTTACTCTTCATAAGGAACATTTTGTATAAAAATTAGACATTTATTTTTCATATAATAACATAACTTTACTTTTTTAAATACTTTACAGAACTTAATTTGCCCAGATATTTACTATACGTTTTCCGACTTCAATAAACAAGTTTTTAGTAAAAATCAAACAATCGATCATTTGTTTCCTACATTCTTAACAGTTCTTTTATTAACTGGTGTAAAATAAACTAATCTGCTGTATCATTGCAACATTTCGTCTTATAGAGAACTGTTCAAATCTAGAGAGTACAAAGCTTGAAAATTGTCTGAAATCTGATTTCTTTAACTATGATGTTCTACATAATCTTTTTTGTGCTTACATATAAAAAAAAGATAATTTAATTCTAATTTTAGTGTTATCAATTGTGAAAGTTTCTGGAAAGATTAATCTCTTGTATATATTCCTTCTAGCTTTGCTTCTATCAGCTGAAATTGAGATAAACCCCAGGCCTTCCAACATAAATGTTTCTATTGATTCCAATAAATAGGAAGTCTTCGAAAGTAATGGTTTACATTTTATCCATCTAATCGTAAATAAAATTGATGAACTTAGATTTGTTGCTAAATAGTAGGCAGCTTTTATTGGAATAACAAAGTTAAAGCTAGATTGTTCTGTCACCAAGAAATATGAAATTTTAAGAAATGATACGAATAGGAAAAGGGGAGGAGTAGTATGCCATGTGAGCAACGGTTTTTGCCATACAAGGAAAAATGACTTTTTTAATGATATCAAACATGTTGTTATATCCGTGTTTAATCTTCTTTGTTCATGTAGAGTGCTCGATATTCTTTAGTAATATAGATAGACGGTGAAGAAAAAACTAAGTTTTTATTAGAACTATTAGTTTCATGCTGTCTATTCGACAGCAATCTTCAGCTAAATGAAACAGTTAAATATAAATCACAATATACAATGGCATACTTCATCTGCAATGCAGAGTTTCACATGACTTTAGTCCTTTGTATCGTTCAACATGTGGCTATACTTATTCCGATGAGACCATTTTTCAATGACTTCACTTCGTTTATTTAGGATGTTATTACCTTTGAATGACGCTATTTCGTATTTTTCACTTTCACATAAGCTACATCTTTTTGAGTTCCGATTGTACGGTTTGCTTATTCTTAAAATTTTCCACGAAATTTCAGATTGATGATTAAGTTCTTTAATTCGCCAAATCTCGTTTGATATTTTGTATTTTTCGGTCGTGAACGATTTTTTGCGATTTGCGTATCTTGTTTTAAAAGTAGTAGCACATAGCCCAATATAGACTTTTTTCGTTGCAGTTTGGTAATTTGGATGTTATTGTAGCCTGATAAATTATATTCGATAGGAGAAAATTATTGTTCATAGGGCAAAAAAAAAGCATGTTTTGTTGTACATCAGTTGGTGATATTATTTTTTTGGTTATGGGCATTTATTATTGATGAAATATTTGGCATACAGCTGTAGCTTATTTTTACTTTGTTTTTGTTAAAAATTTGTGAAATTTATGATGTCTTGGAAAATGTTTTTTTAGAAGCTGTATAAAATATTTACCAATCTGCGTTGAAACTTTTTTGTTGTATGGTGGATTGAACCATATTACATTTCTTTTTCGACTCTTACGATTTTGATTACTTTGACTTTGTGGGTTGTATTTAAAAACGTGGCTATAGCCTCTTCGTTTGAGGGCTTCTTCATAGTAAGGTGTTACTAGGTTGAAAATATTTTCGTTGGATGATAAATTTGATAGACGTGTTTCTATAGCTATTAGAATTTGCTTTATAATATTAGCAGGATGGTTAGATTCTTTGTGGACATAGTTCGTTTCGTTGTCAGGTTTGTTATTTGAATTTAATTGGTCGGTGTTATTGAATGTTGCATTGAATCACAATGTCTAGCTCATTATCCTTAAACTGTTTTTGGTAATGTTTTCTAATTTTTTCACTTTGTGGACCACTGATGCTTTTGAATATATCTAGATCGTCATCTCTGTATAATCCGATATTTTTTTATCAAACTTTTTTGTTATTTGTGATAACATAAACCAGACTACTAACTCATATACCTCTGCTCCAACGAAGGGCCCCATCGTTACATCAAAAAGATTTCCATTCTTTTTCACTCATGTTTCATTATTGTTAAAAAGTAGTGATTTCCTAGCATGATATATAATTTCTTTATCTTTTTTATTGGTTGGTGTTATTGAATTTATCGGCTTTTTAAAATCGCAGAGGTGTCATAAAATGGTGATGGAGAATCGATAGCTTACAAAACATCTTCAATACTTAGAAATCAAGTATTTGAGACACAAACATTGAAAAAAAAAATATTTTAAAAGGTCAAAAAGAGGGCAATACAGCTACTTTAATAAACTTGTTGTTCCTGTACACATGGATGAATGGCTCAGAAGCATGTTTGTGTACCTTATAAGTGCCTGATGAAGAAAAGTTCCCTGGTCCCTAGCTGTCTTTCGATATCCAACATTTATTATTGTTAAACTGTCAGCTGAAACACGCAAAACATCCAGCCCGTTTTTCACCGATTTTTGGTGATTTTTTGGAGAGTCAAATTATTGCTAGCCTAACAAACTCACCTGTACGAAAAACACGTTTTTTATAATCTTTACCGAGATCTGTATTCGTAGGCTAAAATTAATTGATTTATTGATTTTCTGTCCACCGTAACCAAATTCTTGCGAGGCAGGCGACAAGTTTTTGTTGTTCTTTTTTTTCACTCAGAAGCTGTAAGTACAAACAAATAATTCATTTTTAACTATACTAAGCTTTCATTTAGTCTTACAGTAATTTGTGCTACATTTTAAATTTCCCAGTTAGCTGGTGTGGAGAATATTAAAAGTTCTCAGTATTTAATCTGTACTAATACCGTGATAAAAATAGTTAAAAGCCAGCTACTTGCAAGTTGTAAATTAGTTGAGTTGTTTTTTATTTTAATTTTTAAGGTCATCAGTACTCAGTGATTTTGTTTGGTTTTATTTGTAATTGTGGTGGTTCTGATTTTTTAATATTTTTTGACTATTTTTTTACTAATGTAATGATACTGTAATACACTAACCTGTTAACCCATTATTTGTGTATTCCTTTTCTATAGGTTCTGTGTTATATGGTTATGTGTTCTAATTCCCGGTTTCCCATGCCTTTGGCTTTTTTTTAAATTTTTGCTGTTATGCCTGTCTCTTTTGACTTGGTCTTGTGTCCTAATTTCCTTTGACCTTTTTTTTTGGCTTACCAACAAAGGGCTACGTTTCCACAATTATTAGGGATATTTATTTATTTTACTTTTTTATGTACTGTAAAAGTTGTATTCCTTTTGGTGGTTTTTTTTATTGGTTTCCTCTTTTGCACTAGGAACTCAACTTGTTACATACTGTACACTAGCAATGTGTTTACTCTCACGATGCCTTTTATAAGAAGTGTCCTTCTGGTAATATCCGCAATATTTAGGTAATATTTACCTTCTGTTTTTTTTATATGCAATTTTGTTGGATACATATACAA
>JAYJMI010711276.1:13730-26617 GCA_036873855.1 Sarsia tubulosa
CTGGTAATATCCGCAATATTTAGGTAATATTTACCTTCTGTTTTTTTTATATGCAATTTTGTTGGATACATATACAAGGTATGCAACCTTTATTTACCATAAAATACTTTTTCTTTAGGCATTCAACCTTTATTTACCATAAAAATACAATTAATTGGTTTTATTCATAACAACATCAGAATTAGTTGAAAACACGTGTGACGCACATGTAACGCTCGTTTACCTTTGTTATAACGAGACGGTGTACGTTGTTTGCTTTTATCATAATCAACAGTAGAATGAAACGTTGCAAGTTGTTTAATAAATTAAACACTAAATTGCTGCTGTTTTTTTTTACTGTACTTATATTTGTTTATGTAGGGAAACATTATAAGGTATTCAATGATGATGAAGTATTTGACATCAACTCTTTTAAGTATACCTTGAATAAAGGGAAACAAATTAAAGTTCATGTAATAAGTTCTTTTATATATTTCCACGATAAAAGATATAGACGTAAACTTCGTTATATACTTAACTATGATACCAAAAATGTCCAAGAATATGATGCTACTGATAAGCTAGTGTGGAAACGTATCTACGAAATTACTCAAGTTCTTCAAGATAACTTAAACAACCAGGCTATACATAAAATACATTTGTTAATTGAAACACAATCAGCAGAAACTTATCTTCGTTCAAGAAACTTAACGAATCACCCGAAACTTGTTTTATATAGAATTAGTATTGTATCACATGTCACGGCTTTAGATGTAGCATTTACGTCGCTTCAAAAACAAATAGTGGTATATATGCATCAAGATATCAAGCTAGGGAAAGGGTGGGATACAACTGAGTTAACTCAACTTAAAAATAAACCTTTGATGTATGCTTTATCAAGGCGCTCATCTCAACGTTGTAATAACTCTGGTTTTTGTGATGTTGGTAAAAAGTACGTTGGTTCCCATGACGCTTTTATGTTTCATGTTTCAAAACCATACGACATCAAGAATGATACCCTTTTAAAGAATATTTTACCAACACAATGGGGCTCCGAAAACCTTCTAATATGGTGGTTTATTAATGTTTTCAAAGGTGAAGTAAAAAACCCTTGTATGATATTACAAATACATCACGAACATTGTGTTCCGATACGTGAAGCGAGAGGAATACAGAGAGTGGACAAAGGAAAAGTAGGCCTGGCAAAGTATTCTTCTATGTAGTTAATGTCAACAATCATTATATACATTTTCTAAATTAGTTTTTATCAAAAAATTAATCAATTGTATCTTAAAGGGGAACTGAGAGTTAAAAGTTTTATGTTTTGTTATTGCATTTAACGTTTCGTCTATCTATACCTTTACTTCTCTCTCTCCAATTGTTTTCTGTTTTAACGTTATAGCATTAAAAAGATTTTAAAATTTTCAAACTTGCGACGCTGTAGGTGCGAGACAAAAACGTAGATACTAATTGAGTGGGCTACATGAAGTGCTTTTTCACTAACTTTTGTAAGTAAATAAATGAAGCATTTAAAAAAAGATTCATAGTTTCTCATAGTTTTTAAATCCTTAAAAGCAGTCAATGTTTTATTTTTATTTTAAATTCCCTATATATAGCCTATTTTTGACATATATCAGCATATTTCAACAAAAATAATCACACCTGTGATATCACATTTTTATTTATTTTTAATTAAAAAAAAGCTTTTTCCGGGCTGACAAAACATTTTTAATATTTTTCGTTAGTTGTTCAGCTTAAAAAAGAGCTTCTTATAGGACAAAATTGTTACCTTACCTCAGTTCCCCTTTAAGCGAATTTCTTGTTGTGCGATGCAAAGGGCAGTGTGATGCAAAGAGCAGTGTGATGCAAAGGGTAGTTTGATGCAAAGAGCACTGTGATGAAAAGGGCAGTGCGATGCAAAGGTCCGTGTGATGCTAAATTCCTTCTAGTTTTCTTTTGTTTATCGATTTTGAAGTGAAAATATCTCAAAAACATGACCACCCCACATTGAACTATATTTTAAATTCAAGTTTTTACAGGATAGTACTAAAATTTTAATCTTTCATTTTATAAAAGTTTCACTGCCCTTTGATCTTAAAATTCTTAATCTTAATCTTATGTCCTGATCTTAAAATTCTTTGATCCTTCGGCTTTGATCTTAAAAATCTAGAAATGATTAACAGCTATTTAACAGATCGTAAGCAGAGAGTGAAGATGAGTTCTGCGTTTAGCGACTGGAATACTGTTTTACAAGGACCACCGCAAGGTTCTATATTAGGTCTTCTTCTGTTTAATATTTTTACCAACGATTTATTCTTAACTTTTGTACGATTGTCTTTCCATAGATCTGAGGAAGTTATCGCATAGTTTAATAGTGAAAATTTATCAGCAAAAAAATATTGTATTTTTTGTTTATTTGCCTATTATATTAACCAATTCTACGAAAGTAATATTGGTTTATTCTTGTTAATTGCGTGTAATTTTGCTGACAACAATACAGTGTTTTGCTGTGGTGGCGACATCATCAACTCAATGAAAGCAAATCCTTGTAAATTTCAATTTATGGTATTAGGTACGAAGAGAACTTTTGTCTTTAAAACCAATAACATACTTATTAAATGTAGCGAAAATGTTACTTTACTAGGAATTAATATTGATAAGAAGCTGAACTGTAATAGACATATCAATAGTATTTACAAGACAGCAAATTATAAACTATTTGCTTTACTGAGAAAGACTGAGAAGGATTTTGACCGTTAAACAAGCAATAAACCCCTATCGAGTTCCTTTATCGGTAGTCAGTTTAACTACTGGATTCTTTGTAATAAAAAGTCTGATAAAAATATTCAGAGTATACACAAACGAACTTTAAGAGTTGTTTATCGAGAATATGATAAAGATTCATATAGATTTGCTCAATGACCATTCAGTGTTTTTGTTGGACATATTTGAAATAAAATGTAATGGTCGAACAACAAGTGTAACTGGCGTTGGGGTATAGGGAATATCGTTGAAAGTATGACCAACTGGTGAACAATATAACTGTTTATTCAACCGCTAAAATCAAAAATATATACAAGTTTTCAGCTTAAATTCTAAATTTAAATTTCACGTATTATATGTAATGTTACATGAAGTGCTCTACAATGTTATGTCTACAAAATGTCTACATAATAATGTCTATTTAAATATTTAGCCAATCAAGAGCGGCTATTACAACAACAAACATTCTAATCCAATGAAACTCCTTTATCATATAAAATTCTTTACTAAAGTTACGTAAAAGCGGGAAACGTGCTCAGAAATGTGCTAAACAAACGTGACCGACTTATGATAAAAAATGTGACTGCTAGCGAACAAAAATAAATATAAAAAATGCTGGAAAAGTTATAATGGCTGCCAGTAAAATATGGGGTAAGAAAAAGGAAGTATACACCTTGTAAAAACTCTATTTTGTATGCTATAGACTCTCACGAACAAGGTTAAGGTGTATACAAAGTATCTCTCAAAAATACAGACAAAATACAAGAGGCTACTGAATAAAAACTGGCAGACTAAAACTGTGAAAACTGTACAAAATCACACAGATAAAAACCAAGGTCAAATACTTAGATCAGACATATAAACGACAAGACTCAGACTTGCCCTAAGGCTACATGACAAATATCAGGATAACATATAAATAGACTAGATTTTGCTAAGCCAGAATAGTGCAAACTATAATGTCCTTGCCTAGGATGTGTTTGTACTATTTTGGCTTTGCAAGATAAGCCAGGTAAACCAGACGAAAACTACTGACAGGGAAAGTTCACGCAAGCAAACTATAAAGTACAAGCAGATGCGGTAAAAACAGAATCTATCAAATATGCGTAAAACACGTGCTCCAAAACTGTTAAAAATGCCAGCAAAAAGTGAGAATATCAAATCATGCATGCACATCCAATTAATCTTATTTCTCAGATTTTAAGGAAAACAATTATAAAAGTGCATACATGTAAATTACTGCAAAAGATGCTTCAAATACGAAAACGAGGCTGGCAGAAAACGCTCCTCAAAAAACTAGACTTGTCCAGGGAATTTCCCATAAGAAGGGAATTTCCCTGGGAGGGGATCAAGAAGGTGAAATCTGAAACCCACTATGAAAGAATGTAAAAAATAAGATAATGACAAATATAAATAAATGTGTACTTACTAGCATATATTCCTGAAATCCCTTTATAACTACACCAGTTTATAATTAATAAAAATTAAACTTATAATTTAAATCAACATAAAGATCCTAGCATTTTTGTATCATATAGGAAAACGCTACATAAAACTCTAAAAATTACGCTAAATTGCAACATAGCAACAGGCACAATCTTGTTCTATAACTCAGAGCAAGCCACGTTTTTTGAAGCTCTATTTATACAACATTTAAACAATACAACAATAAACTCTATAGGGCAATTACGGTCACAATACAAATAAGTAGGGCATTGTAACAAAAAATATAAAGTTACATAAAACTACGTTAATACCAATAAACATACAATGATTATACAACTTTACAAAAAGATGATAACCTTTGGGCTATAACTTATATAATGTTAAAGTATAATTCTTTAGAAATAAATGGGAATTGCCTAGAACTCAAAACTATTACAAATTTGCGTAATTTAACATATTAAAGGCACAATGTCTTTTTAATTTGATTTTTTATTAAAGGTACCCTTTTTATCTGGCTCCCCTCAAGATGGAACATCTTGACACACTGGCTCCCTCGTCGGGGAATCGGACCCATTTTCTACCAACAGTACGATTTTTACTACCGGTTTCTTTAGTACTTTATGTTTGCTTGTGTTACCGACATTGACTTTAACAAACACATGACGTACCATACTCTCGTGATCTTTTTCTACATTTACTATGCGCCCCATCTGCAATTCATTTCGCTCTGTTTGATCCTTCAACAGGACAATGTCTCCAACAACAAAATTTCTTTTTGTTAGATGCCATTTCTGAGTTACTTGTAGTGAGTTGAGGAACTTTTTTCTCCATCTATCCCAAAACTCATTCGCCAGGTGTTGAACTCTCCTCCAATATTTGTGTGAAAATTTATCTGCTGTTTCGAATACACCTGGTGGAGGAAGGATGACGTCACTTTTCATTGTTAACATAGTTGAAGGTAAGAGTGGTAGATTGTCAATATCATTAAGGTTTTCAACTGTTAATGGGCGAGAGTTTTATAACTGATTCCACTTCTGTCACTAGTGTTTGTAAACTCTCTGTGTTGAGGATCTCACCATTTTTACTAAGAAGGCTTGTAAGGATACGCCTTGCTGATCTAATCTGCCGTTCCCACACTCCACCTATGTGGCTAGCAAATGGAGTGTTAAATTTCCATCCAATCCAATCTGTACCTCTTTCTACCAGGAATCTTTCAATCTTTTTCTGGTCCAACTCTTTCAATGCTTTTCTCAATTCGTTGTTGGCTCCCACAAAGTTGCTTCAATTGTCTGATCTTATAAGACGAATATTACCTCTTCTTCCAATGAGTCGTCTAAGAGCAAGAATAAACGAATCAGTGCTCATGTCGTTTGTAACTTCTAGATGAACACCTCGACTGCTGAGACATGTGAACATACAGCAGTATCTTTTCAGGATAGATCTTCTTTCCTTGACATTGAAAGGACCAAACATATCAACACCAACATAGCTGAAAGCAGGTACAACCTCTGAACGATCTTTGGGCAAACCAGCCATTCTTTGATTTCCAACTTTGCCATACAACTTTCTACATGTGACACACTTTGATATAATGCCTTTTATCAATGTGTTGGAACCAATCACCCAATAGCCAGTCTGTCTTAGTTTGTTCAAGGTTATATCTCTTCCACTGTGGCTGACCAATTCATGACACCAAGTTATAATAGCATCGGTCACCTTGCTGTTTCTTTGTAATATTATAGGGTGCTTCTCATGAATGGTCATTGTTGATTTATTTAGCCTTCCACCAACTCTGATCAGACCATACCCATCTAGAAACGGGGTCAATTTGAGCAATACACTGGTTGTCTTAATTTCTTATCTTTGCTGATGTTCTGCAAGATTTTTAGTTCTTCACTGAAGGGTTCACTTTGTGCAAGCTTGATTAAATGATGCTGTGCATGCTGGAACAAGGATGCATTCTTCTCACAGTTTTGTTTCTTGACTTTACTGATGAACTGCATAATTGATACCATGATCTTTGTCAGTTTTAACCAATCATTTGATCTAGATGTTATATTTGATAGAAATATTGGCTCACTGCTTTTGATCATGTTTATCTTTGTTTTTGTTGATTTCTTTATTTCATTATCTTGGTCGTCCATGTTAAAATTTTTACTGCTTTCTGGTAGATGTAATTTCCAGAGAAATGCAGGACCACTAAACCATGTTGCCATCTTGGTTGATTGGTTGACTTTCAATCTTCTGGAAGCATAGTCAGCTGGGTTTTCTTTTGTAGAGATGTACATCCATTGATTTACATCTGTGTATTCTTGGATCTGTTGTACTCTGTTTGCTACATAAATCTTGAATCTTCTAGCTTCATTTCTGAGATAGCCCAGCACAACTTGACTATCTGTCCAAAACAAGGTTTTTGTGATCTTTACATCAATTTCTTTTGAAATCATTTTTGCAGTCTTTGAAGCTAGCACTGCTGCTGTAAGCTCCATTCTTGTAATTGATATGAATTTCAAAGGTGCAGCTCTTGAACGACCATATATCAACAGTGGATTTGGTTGTGTTGATTCACATATGGTAGATAGCAGGCCACACCATATCCGCTGTCACTTGCATCTGAAAATACATGCAGGTTTACTTCTTTGACATGACCAAAGTTGCTCGGCTTATAGCATCTTGATATATAAATACCCTCAATGTCTTTCAGGCATGACTTCCACTTCATCCATTCTGCTTTGATTTCTAAGGTGATTGGTGCATTCCAACTTGAGTTTTATTTGCATAACTTTTGAAGTACTTGTCTACCTTCTAGCACAAACGATCCAACCAAACCCAAAGGATCATATATGGAACTTATAGTTGACAGCAATCCTCTTCTTGTTAATGGTTTTTGTTCCATGTTTAACTAGAATTGAAGTTCATCCATTTTGATGTTCCACTTCATACCAAGTGCAGTTTGTTGTTGGTTGTCATGATGTAACAAGTCTTTAGCAGTTGTGTCTAATTTTCAATCTTTATTACCAATGGATTTTAAAGCTTCTTTGTTGTTACTTACAAACTTTGTAGATTAAAGCCACCTTGCTTACATAAAATTTTGACTCTGGTTGCAAATTTTTGTACTTCTGTGACACTTGACATTGACTTCAGCAGGTCAACTACACAGAAGCTTCTTTTCAATGATGATAATACTTCTTCCGGATACTGTTGTTTATTATCCTCAGCTGTTTTATGTAATGCAAAGTTTCTGCATGATGGAGATCACATGTGATGTCATTTGATAATCTACCACACGTTTTTTAATGTCATTATCTCTATACCACAAAAACTTGAAATAGCTTCTATGTTCTGGAGGTAACTCTACTTGGAGAAACATACCCTCGATATCTGCTGTCACTGCTATTGATTCTTCACGAAATCTCAGTAGAGTTCCTACAATGTGGTTGGTTAATTCAGGGCCCTTCAGAAGTTCTTTGTTGATACATTTGCCAGCATACTCAGCACTGCAGTCAAAAACTACTCTCAGCTTGTTTGGCTTGCTAGGGTGTAAAATCCCTTGATGTGGAATGTACCAATTTCTTCCTTCTGCTGCTTTTGTTGTTGATTCAGCATACCCTTTTTCAAACATTTCTTTGATTGATTTGAAGTACAGCTCTTTGATTTTGTGATCTCTTTCAAATCTCTTTTGCAAATGATTAAATCTTTTCCATGCTTGATTGCAATTGTTTGGCATTGTCACGTTGTCAGTAGAAAATGGTAAAGGAACATGATATTTACCATTGAACAACTTTGTTCCTTTATTGAAAATATTTAAGAATTTGAGATCTTCCACTGAAAATTCTGCATAGTTGATTTCTTTCGTTTGTCCAGTGGTGATCTCTGCAAATTCCAAGTTGTACATTGATTTCATCTTTTCTTGGATATCAGTTTCAATGATTGTTTCCTTGACTTCGAAGAAATGCTTTCCCATATTGTTGTCTACTTGATGCACTACAATCCAGTTACATTTAACAGGTGTCGTTGATAAACCATGAACAGGGCTAACTATGCACCAACCTAACTGTGACTTCACAGCATATGGTCCACCATATTGACCTGCAATAACACCATGAGGTTGTAACGCAGTGGGACAGTTAGCTCCAATTAAAACACCAACCTTGGTACCTTTGTCTATATTTACATCTTTGATGACATGATGCAAATACTTCCATTTCTTTAACTGATTGTGTGTAGCAATATCTTCATCATCCAGAGGTAGTTCAATCTGAGTGTAGGTTCTTGGAAGGTTGATACATATATCAGGTGGTTTTATATTTGATACCTTGAGACCTTATACTGCAGTTGTCTTGTGCACTCTTATGTCATTGATGGTTTTGACTTGTAGTTCTGTTCTATCACCTTTAATTTCTAGTTTTTTTACTAGGTCTTCACAAACAAATGTTCCTTGACTGCAGGAATCTAACATGGCAAACGTTTCCACTCTCTTTGATGATTTATTCCATGTGATGATAACTGGTACTATGCACATGCTTACAACTTCAGCTTCTAACCGCGTAGCATATACTTTTGGTACTGGATCCTTGCTTTTATCTCCATCTGTTTTACCTTTCACATCATTGTTATTGGTGTATCTTTGTAAACCATGGAGCGTAGTTGGATGTTTTTTCTGCACACTTTACATTTTAACTTCTTACTGCAGCTTGATGCATTGTGATTGATGGTGACTGGCTTTAAACTGCTGTAGCACAGACGATTCTTAAATATTGCTTTACTTCTCTCATCAACCTCAAGTGACAAATAATCATCGCATCTTTCAATGTAGTGTTCTTTTTGACAAAGACGACAGGACTGTGATTTACGTTCTTTGAAGTTCTCTTTTGATGTACCTGTTAACAGTGACTTAATCCCTCTATTGCTATACTTGTCATTACTTCTACCACCATATCTTTCATTATTTTTACTGCCAAAGCTTCTACCACCATATCTTGCAGAACCATCCTGCTTATCCTGATGATGATTGATAGCATCTCTGGAGAATAGTGGATCATTGACCATAGTCATCTCATCATCTATACAGCTAATCATATCTTTTAATGTTGGCTCTCTTGTGTGATTCATTCTCATTATCAGTACATTTCTTCCCCATCTATTTTGAAGGTATACTCGAAGCTTTGTTAGAATCTTGCAAAGTGTATCTGGTGTGTCAAGGGAGTTAAGCTTATAACCAAAGGTTAAACCAATGCACTTTACTAGAAAGTTGTAACGTTTCCTGAATACTGCAGCATCATTTAACTTCACCACTGGAAACTGTACGGGACTGTACCTTTAAGCATATTTTTACCTTGCGCATTTAAATTTCGTACTTTTTCGTATTTAACATTTTTCCTTTTTGGTATTTAAAATTCGCACTTTTTCGTTTTTAAAAAGATTTTACAATATTTTTGCAGTACTCGAAATTTAATTGTTTTTGTTTTCACTTCAAGATGTGAAGACTAAGTTCAATTTAAGTTTTTTTCTACAATTTATGAAGAAAGATAATACAAGTGCTTTTATGAATATGCTTACTTCCTATGAGATTCGTTACTTCAATTGAGTAAGTTAAATTAACTTTGAAATGAATATGAATACCCATTATCCATTGAATATGAATACTCTTAATCAGAGCTTTTCGATCCTAACCTAAAATCTTGTTAAATAAGGATTAGATAAGATGCCATAACTCAATTCGCTATTAAAAGAAGTAGTGATTATAGATGAGTCATGAGTATATAGATGAGATATACTTATTTCACTTCACATGGGCGGGGCCAGGAACCATGGTTATTAAATAATATTAAATAACCAATATTAAATAAATTTTATTTAGCAATACGAGTTCTTGCATCTAACAGTAACAATTCAATGTTATTTCTTAATGCTTGAGAATGGTAAAAGCAAAAATAAAACAACATATCAATTTACCAACATGTTTCTCCTGCTTAAACTATTGTTGAATAAAAATATCTATAGTCTACCATTGTACTTATATTAAGTATAATTGGTATATATTATATCTCATTGTCACATTTTAACTTAATTATTATAATTGATTTATGTATTTAATGTAATTACGTATTACCATATTTCGCAAAATTATTGCAAATTTTATTTTAAATAAATGTAACAAAAAAATTTATGTATAGAACCTTAAAAACGCCTGCAGTATAAAGCAGGAGAAACATGTTGGTAAATTAATATGTTGTTTTATTTTTGCTTTTACCATTCTCAAGCATTAAGAAATAACATTTGAATTATTACTATACAAAGATGAACATATCAAATTATCTAACAGTAACAGTTAAATAAAACTAAAATTTACTCACTGTACAAATCTGTTGGTCAGTTCCAAAGTTGATATACATTCTAGCACGTGACTAATGCTTTGAACTGAATAAACCGGAAAGTAATGCTACATAGCATTGCAATTGTATGTCTTATTATCAAAAAAAATTGTTTGGAGTTTTTTCTGCTTACCAGCACGATTACTTATATTAGGATGTATTCAAAGAAAATTCACCTTGATAGGGAGCAACTACTAAAGATTCATCCAGATAGGAAGCAACTGCAGGTGGTTCAGTTAAGGAGCAACTGCAGGTAATTTATTAAGACATGGAACAGCTTTAGGTAATGCAGATAGGGAACAACTAAAATTGATGCAGATAGGGAGCAACTACATGTAATTTATCCAGATACGGAGCAACTACACGTGATGCAGGAGGAAGGATACAAAAATGCAATTTTCGGTAGGGAGCAGTTCAAAAAGGTATATATTGAAATGATTGCTGTTGAAAGTCAACCTCAAGCAGCATAGTTAGCTGCAAACATTTCTCCGATAAAGACCGCTTATTAATATCCCTACCAGTGTGTTACGGTAGATTAGCAATTTTAATTTGATCTGAATTAACTAAGCAGAATACGAAAACTCGAAGCTTGTTATCAGAAACTTGTCATCAGTTCTCACGAACATTTGTATGCTGTTCATCAAAACAAAACAATTAAATGATATTAACAAGCTAAAGGTAGTATCTAACCGATTAAATGGTATTAACAAACAAAAAGGAGTATCAAATCGGTTAAATGATTCCAACATTTATTAGAAAGCACTATGTTGGTTAGATACTTATTCAAGATTAAAGAGGAATAAACACCTACTTATATATATTGTGTCTTTATTTAATGTTGACAAATTTAAAATACATTGTAAGTACAAAAATTATAATACAATGCAAACAAAAACGTGAATAAAATATTAACTAGTACTAAACTAGTAGAGCTAACTAACGTCAACTAACACTAATAAAATACAAAAAAAAATTAAAATAAAACTTAAATAAATCCAACCTGTGCAACATAATGTTTGCACAGTCGACAGGGGCAGTTTTCGGGCACCCAATTTTTTATTTCAGTTTGAAATTCATGTAAGGATTTACTTGTAATATAAAAATTGTAATAATTCTTTAGGAAGCTTAGACCATTACTTTGGACCTAAAATACTTAACGAAGACTCTCTATAGTACACAGTCTTAATATTTCGACTTTGAAAATCCCTAGAACCTCTAAGATCATAACTCGATTGGACACATTGTTCAAAACATCATTCATTAATTCTGAAGCTACACCTATTTTGATTTTAAACATTTCAACCATCACCGCTCTAATGTTTTGAACATATACAGTAACGCTATTGTCTTTAATCAATAAATCCTCAAAAGTTGATTTACGATCATTGTAGACAAAAACGCAAAGCACATTCGTGAATTCTATTAATTTTAATTTTAATTTTTCTAATATGATTCATCCATACCAAAGGACAATATTGGAATTGGGAACTTACAAAGGCAGACATTAAAAATTTGTTTTTCTCTTGGCTCATAAAGTTGCAAATCCGAGAAAGTGCAGACAATTTTTGATTTGCCTTTTTAGCAAGCCCAAGAATATGGTCTTCAAATTTTAAATTACTGTCAATTATTACACCTAGCAGTTTCTTAGATTTACTATGTTGAATGATTTTTTCAGAAATATTAGCATATATATTACTAGATGTACTCAATAGTAAATGACATTTTTCAGCATTCCCTTTCATGCAATTTGCAGTAAACTATGAAAACAAATCATCAGATATTTTTTCTAATTTATCGATTACAAAATCGATTGTTTCTCCAGAGACATAGGGAGTGTTGTCATCAGCATAACCTGCTTTTTTAACGTTCTGAAGTTGAAAAAATATATCGCAAATAAACATATTAAAGAGTAGCGGACATAGTATAGAGCCTTTCGGAACGCCAAATTATTAATTTCAACAAACAAGAAGTCGTATATAGTCAACGAAAAAGCGAACAAACGGAAATATATTTAACATGCACTACAAGTTGAAAATGGTAGATCAACTCAGTTAGATTTCTTACTATGCTGCTCAGATGGTAAAATGGTTTAAACAAACTAGTAGAATGGTTTCAACAAACTAGTAAAATGGTTTAAACAAACTAGTAAAATGGTTTAATCAAACTAGTTAAATGGTTTGAACAAACTAGTAAAATGGTTTAAACAAACTAGTAAAATGGATTAAACAAACTAGTAAAATGTTTTAAGCAAACTAGTAAAATGGTTTAAAGAAACTAGTAAAATGGTTTAAACAAACTAGTAAAATGGTTTAACCAAACTAGTAA
>JAYJMI010711277.1:0-13741 GCA_036873855.1 Sarsia tubulosa
TGAATAAACACTTAATTGACATAATTTCAGACAAGGCATTGATGTCAGGTGATTTAATATTATGTACTGAAACACAACTTACAAAGGATAACAATTTGGAAATTCTTTCTTTGGATGGATATCTATCTATATTTAATAATAGTAGTTTTAAATATTCCAGTCTTGCTATATATTATAAAAACAGTCTTGTTGTTCACGAATTATTAAAAGTAGATGGTCTTTCTGTTTTTGAAGTTCAAGGAGTAAATTTGTTACCATTAACTCAATTAAGAATAGCATTGCTCTATCGTAAAAAAGATTGGCCAACTCAAGACTTTTTACAACTTTTGAAATATGTAATAGAATCCATAGGTGTTGATATTGTGACCGGTGATTTTAATATGAAACCAAACACTGAACTTGATAATGTACTTTCAAACTATCAACAGATGGTACAAGAACCAACACACATCAGTGGTTCACTTTTGGATCATCTATATTTAAAAAAGTCTTTGTTTTTAGAATATGCAGTTCAGGTTGTTGTAAAAAGCATGTTTTTTACTGACCATGAAGCAGTTTCTATGGCAATATCTTATGCAATTAATTGATTATCTTATAGTCATTTAGCATTAACTTCCAAAATATTTGTTGGTGACAGTGACTTAATTCTTGCCCCAAATTACTCCATGAACATTTTGCATGATACTGTCCTGTGAAAACTTTTGTAATTATTTTATTTATTATATTTGCTTCTTTAATTCCAATCAACACAAAAAAATGTAATCATTAGGTGATTTTTTATTTTATAGTAAGATATATAAAAAATGTCTAAACCATCAAAGAAAAAATCCTCAAAATCAGCTCAAAATTTAAAACTGGTGCAAAACCAAGACAGAGGTAAGTTTTAATTCTCATTTCATATACCCCTTATTAGTAGTTAGTATTATTAGTCTTTAAGAGTTTGTAATTTAATTTAATTTTCTAGATGTTAGAATTACTTTGCACTTTTACTTACAATTGTACAGTAATTAAAATTAGAAAGAAATTAAATTTTGAAATGAATATTCCCTTTTTCTAGATTTATCAACAGCCAAACAAAATGTGCAAGAACATATACTTACACCTGAACAATCTCAAGGTAAAATAATATTTTTTTTGTTGATGTTTTAATTGTAATTTTTAAAATATGAAAAAACAATATTTTTTTTATTTCATGAAAATAATCAACTTATTTTGTTTGAAGTTAATAAAAGTTACATTACAGTTATGACATAACTCAATCTTTTGGACCCCCGGCTTTGTCAAAGGGATCCTATAAATTCAGCTCTGTCTGTTCTTCCGTTTGTCTGTTTGTAACACATTTTTCTCGGAATCCCTCTCGTTACAGTGTCATAAATGAACAAAAGTGACAAAGCCCTTTTTTTTTGAAAATTCTTGTTTTCCTGGAAACGAGGTGAAAAGGTTATTTTTGGCCCATAAATTGACATTTTACAAAATATCTCAAAGTCTTTTCGTTACTATTTTTTTAAATTTTGCAAAAAGTTATTGGTAAATACTGTAGAGGCTTCAATCTGATATAAGTGTCATAATTCAAAAATTTGTTTTTGCGGGTAACTGAGGTCAAAAGGTCAAGTTTTTGTGCAAGTTTTATATTTTGATTATCAAAATACTGTTCTTGACTTTTATTGCAATCATGCTCATTTGCTGCATGATAATTTTTTTATCACCGGGGGTCCACTGGTAATATATCCCTTGTTTTCTTTTATTGAAATTCTTATTTTCCTAAAATTTGGCTCAAAAGGACAAAATTGGTCTAAAAATCAGCATTTTTCATAATATCTCAAGATACTCCCTTCATTATTACATTTTTATTTTTTACACAAAGTTGGCACTAAATAAAGAACATAGGCGTCATTATTCTAAAAATTCTTCTTTCCGATTAACTAGGAGCAAAAAGTCAAATTTATCAATATTTCTGTAAAATGAATAGAAATTATTGCTCTTTAGATCATGACCAACAAACAGTTATAGAACAACAAAAAGGATCTATGGCTAAACGAGCACCAGGTATTTTTTTTTGTTTAATAATAGTTCATTAGTTTACTTTAGCATCTCAGGGCATCTTTGGTTTTAAAACATGTCACTGAGATCCTCAAGTAGAGTAAGGATGCTGCAACTGGTATAAAAATATCTTATACCAATCTTTTTTAGCTCAAATGATGTTAAAGTTGCCAAAGTCTAAATTGCACACTTAAAAGGAAACCTATTGTTCTGTGGCTATACAAAAGCTCAAACTTACCTGGATATTTAAATCTTGAAATAAACAATCATTTTTGGACTCCCGCATTTGCCGACAGAGTCCTATAAATTCAGACTTTTCCGTCCGTCTGTTCGTTCGTTCGTCTGTTACCAACTTTTCTCAGAATTGGCTCGTTATTTTTTTCTGATTTTTTTGCCTGATATTAGGCATCTATAATGGCTAAAAACTGAAGGAGGCAGATTTTTCTTAAAAATTCTCGTTTTCTCAAAAATTTGTCCTGTATCTCAAGATCCAATCCTAGATTTTTCTAGTTTTATACATAATATTAGAGCATATTAAGTGTTAAAAAATGACACTATTCCTATATTTCTAAAAATATTGTTTGGGGCAAGTGAGTCAAATTATGTTGTTCATTACATTTCCCATTTATCTGAAAAATTAATACCGCCCTGGAGTCCACTACTTAATTTTTCTTGTTTTTTTACTATTTTGTAAAAAGGCTATCAATATACATAATGGCTTTCATGATACTAAAATTGCTATAGAAAAGGATTAAAACAACAAATTAATATATTTGTTTATGAAAAATTTTGGTGTAAAATAAGCAAATTTACTTTATTCTTAATTTTCATTGTTTACTTAGATACTCAAATTTCTACTACTCCTAAAAAGATTAAAAAAAATCTATACGGTGATTTTGGCACTGCAACAACCACTCCAACAAAATTAAGATCTTCATCTGCAGGTAAGAAAATTTTACTTTTCCGTACATAACTTCACTATTTACCGATTAAAAACCATACCAATGATATTCAGTAACAAACTATTTCTTTTTCCTCCAAAATATTTGGGGCAATACGCATAAACATACGATACTCTTTTTTGTAAAAAACTACATATAGAAATATGCTGTTCATCTAACCAAAAAATATTGTTTTGAACATTTATCTGTTTTTACTTTCTCTCTTATGAAATTTTGTTTGAACATCAATTAAAAAACGCACGTGTTAGACAACGATTTCACTCATTAAAATAAAAGCATTTTTATCATATTTTTATTAACTTGAGTTTAGACAAGAAATCTATGACGCAATATTTTTAAATTACCGCTGTGCAAACCCTGACATTGTCTCTTTAAGGAATAGTAGTGCTTTGCCGCAGGACCTGCATTTTTCTCAAAAATTCTTGTTTTCCCAAAATCAGAATAAATGAGGCAAACTTACAGCTCAAAATATACATTGTGCCCTGTATCCCAAGATCTGTCATTACATATTTTTAATAAATTTTACTATTTTCCTTTTTATTTATCAGTGGTGTATATGCATAGGATTCCAGAAGTATAAATTATGAATTGAATCCACATTGCCCTAAGCATTACATCGGGAAGGTCACCCCGATACTGAAGCCCTCTCGGGGATTTTAACTCGCAATTCTGGCATTACTCACAATTGCAAGTCCAATTCCTTAACCATTGAGCCACAGCCGTATAATAAGATCTTACTTTTCTTACATCGTAAAGAGGTAAAAAAACTACGCTATTCCTATATTTAAGAAAATTCTTGTTTTGGGCAAGCAAGGGAAATTTGGGCCAAATATCGACACTTTACTCTTATTTGTTATTTTGTCCAAAGTAATTAATCCCTACTGAAACTTTGTAAAAGGGAAGGTGACAATGTCAATAAAATTCTGTTAACAAATGTGTAGTTTTTGAGATATTTAAATTTCAAAATTGAAAAACAAAAGAAATCAAGAAGCAAGTCAGCTTTATTTGCAAAGTTTTGAAGTAAATCACTTTTGATCGGCTGAATCTCATGAGCAAATATTTAACAGATTCACTGATCTCTTTCTGCTCTTTACAAAACATTTAATTCAATATAAGTTTCATAATATTCATTAAATTTTTCTACTTATCTACATGATGTTAGAGTTAAAATTTATACAATTCTGATATTTCTGATATTGGGCAACCAGCATATTTGTGCTTAATACATTTTACACTTTATCTTGCTTCCTTGGTCTTTTCTAGTTTATTTCAAATTTGTTACTGATAGTCCAGCAGTCAATCTTCCTTATTCTTTTGTCAAATAAACTTGAATTCTTTGGAAATAAATGAACTTAAAATAAATATGTCCACATCCTCATATTTAGATCTTATTTGATATGTCATCAATGTGAGTGCCTCACGAAAATCATCTTCATCGAATAATTATTTCTTTGACATTGAATTCCAAATAACTGAAACAAAAACTGAGCAAATACGTGTGATGATAGTCAGCGATTATGCCCCAACCCAACCACCGTATTTTCAAAACTTGAAAAAACTGTTGCAACCCGTAAAAATTAAAAATGTTTCACTATCAGACTCAGGTACTTATTTTATCAACAGAGCTTCAACAGTAGAAAATTGCTTCCCTCATCAATGCCAATTTAAATGCAAGGAATTTAAAGACGAAATTACTACTATTTCATCGATATTAAAGTGTAAGGATGGAGAATTTACTGTCAACGGTAAACTTGTGTGGAACAACGAAGTTCGGAGTCCCACATCATGCACTCAATCAGTACGAGAAGCACGCATCGTTGATGATACCGAGTCAATAATTCTTTCAGTATGGGAGGAACATTTTCCTAGTATTTCTAATGAAACGTTCTACAAAATAACAAATTTAAAGCTGAGAAAATATGGTGGCGTAACTTTGTCAACACAGCATTTTACAGAGTTTTCAAAAGTCGATGAATTTAAAGTACAGGAAGTTAAGCCAAATATTAACATCATTTGTTGCCCAACTGTTTTGAATTGTGACATTAACATATACCCTGTATGTAATAATCCCCACTGTAACCGGAAATTAAATGTTTCGGCTGGCGCCACTATTGTGTCATGTGGCGCATGTCACAAAAAGTTACTGTTAAAAAAAGCCACAGTTGATATAAACTGTACGGTACAACTCCAAGATATAATTGAAACAATACACAATGTAACAATTTTTAGACTTCCATTAGAAAAATTGTTTGGAGAAAACCTTGTAGAAAACGCTATGGTTGACTCGAGTAAATTGTGTGAACAGATTTTATCTCTGGAAAATCATGATTTTCACGTTGACAATTCAAATATAGCACGAGAGATTAAGCCTCACGAAAACGATCTTACCAATTAAGAATACAAACACTCTTTACTTTACAACATTGACCCTATTTATGTTGTGTTGACTTCGTTTATTATCTTTATTTTATTTATAGTATTTCTGTTCAGTTTTTATTACATAAGAAAGTATTTCCCAAGCTTTCTCTAATGTTTTACGTAGTAACTTCTTTTTTAAATTTTTCAAGACTTACCTTCTTATGTTCTGTATACAAATACAAAAAATGTTACTCAATACACATGCAAGTAGTGCTACTCTTCGTTTATTGCTTAAATCATGTGGTTAAAGAAAGCTTATGTCAACTTACTTTAGATAGTAACCGTTGATTCTTTTTAAACTGTAAGAAAGAAGTTTTCCTTTGCTGTAAATATTTACTTTTTACCTGTAAATAGGTTTTACTTTTTACCTGTAAATAGGTTTTACTTTTTTACCTAGAAATAGGTTTTACTTTTTTAGCTGTAACCCTGTAAATAGGTTTTACTTTTTTACCTAGAAATAGGTTTTACTTTTTTAGCTGTAAATAGTATTTACTTTTTAGCTGTAAATAGATCTTACGTTTTTAACTAGAAATAGATTTTACTAGTTTAGCTGTAAAATTAGAATTTTTGGATTTATTATCTGATCTGGTATCATTATAATAAATAATTTTGTTTGAAAATATTTTCATCTTCTACCCTGTACCCTCGCAAGTCATCGCAGTATCAGGTTCTACTCAGTACGATTTCTCAGCTTTTCTAACAGAAAATTAAATTCGGACTTGTCCGTACAACCGACCGGAACACATTTATCGTGAGCCTTTCGCAATAGATTTTTGCATGAAGTTAATGGTCATGAATGATGAAAGTCAACTATCCTCATTTTTTAGGAAAATTCTCGTTTTAATAGAAGCAGGCTCAAAAGAATTTATTTGATAAATAATTTTGTTATTATTTTTTCATCTTATTCAAAAAATAATCTAATAAGTCAATTATCAATTCATCCATTGTTAGTTTAGTTTTTTCTTATAGCTAGGCCAGGTATATTTTAGGAATTATGCTAATTATGCTAATTATGCGATCTTGAATTGAAATTTTGCTCATACGATTTTTTGAGTTCCATTATGCTTATCGAGTAAGCTTTAAACTAACCTAACGAGAAAGCAACGAAGGTTCCTGAACTATTGTAGGTTTTAGATGTACTAACCGTCAAAATCAACTGTATTTTCAACTGAAACCACTCATAAAAAGCTCTTGAAAAAATCAGTTTTCCCGATATTTTCTATGATTTTCCTGATATTTATAAATCAACTTAATATTTTGAATATGCATTAATATAATAATAAGAGGCTCCCCATGTTGTAGCAGCCAGGCTTCTTGTTAATCATAGGAAATCATTGGATTTTTCATCATTTTCATCATTTTCATCATTTTTCATCATTTCATCATCATTTTTCTATAAAAGTAATAATTTATATGAAGAATTACTTCTTCGTAATAATGAAGTTTCTATTCACCAAAGGCATTTACGATTCCTTGCCACCGAGGTCTTTAAAAGCGTGAATGGTCTAAATCATGACTTTATCTCAGATTACTTCACTGAAAAACGTATGCCATATAATTTAAGACGTGAGGAAGTACTTTCCCTTCCTAAAGCCAAATCGTCTTACTATGGTATACAAATCAAATCAAGCAGAACAGTAAACGAATTTAAACGTAGCATTAAAGCTCTAGGAAATATACCCTGTTTATGCTTAATCTGTAGAACCTAGTGTATTAATAATACATCTTTTTGTAACTTTAAAATATTCAACAATAGTTGTGTTAATTATGTAAGTGTATTTAATTGTTAATTATGTAATTGCATTCATTCATTCGTTCATTCATTCATTCATTCAAAAGTTATATAAAAAATGTGCTTATGAAGTTCAAAAATTAAAATATAAATGAAAAAACACACAGAGGAAGTTAGTAAGAAAGTAAGTAAGTAAATAAGTTTATTTCACTGCCGTTATAAAAATACAATAAAATCATTAAACAAAAAAGATTACAAGAACTAAAAATATAAAGAAATACTAAATTTAAAATCACTAAACCGATAAAAAATATAATAGATGAGAAAGGGAAGGATGGCAGCAGGGATGAACCATACAAAACAAGCCGAGGCCAGATTTCCATTGTGGTCCCTATTCGCAAATTGGTTACTGAGAAACTCTAGTAGAAGAGCACTCCAAAATTGAGCGAAGGGATGCTTAAATAAAACTTTACATTACGTCTATATTATTGAAAAATAAAAATATTTTCCACTTTCAGTTTATTTGGTACCGAATAAAGCTGACTTTATCAGCAATAATAATAATTATATAATATATTCTATTCTATTAATCGCCTTTAACATTTGTTACAGTATTAGGTAAAATTATTAGTACTTAGTACTGCAAAAAGTTAGATTGTTTATTTATTCTTTTCTCGGTATATTCTCTTCCATAATATCGCGAAATAATTTACGCTGTTCTTCTAAATGCCATAGTTCGAATGATGTGGTTAACGAGTTTTTAATATTTTCTGGAATCTGTTGGTAGAATGTGTAAATAGATTTTTTTATTATAAACGAGTAAATCATAAAAGTTAATATTTTATTGATTGCAGATTTCATGAATTTCGAAAACGAGTGATTGTTTATTTGCATCGTTTAACAGTTGCGAGTACACTATTTTTGATGTCTTGATATTGTTTAATAAACGTACAAATAAGTTCAGTTATGTCGAATATTGTTTGAAGATAATTTCTACTACATGCAGTTTAACTTAAAATTGTTTGATTTAGCAGGTTTTTTCCCAAGAACAGTTATTTCTCCTAGGAGAAATGAAATCAAAGCATTTAATTCCTAGGAGAAATTGACCTTAGAGCAGCTATTTCTAAGAACAGCTCCGTTGGCTGCTTTCGTGATAATAGCTCTTTTCACACTGAGACTACCTTAACTTTAAGGTAAATCTTGATGACAGATGTTACTTAAGATGATCAATGTGAATACTGTACAAAGTTACTCAAACTAACTTTCAAGGTTATCGAAATGTCGCCCTTAACTGGTATTTTTAAGGTTAACATTAAAATTAAATTCAGCGTGAAAACTGTGATTACCTTAGATTCTTTTTTATAAGATTTTTATAAAAAGACATGACACAGTTATGGAAAGCGAATAAGAAAATCATGCGTTTCTCCGTAAATAAAAAAAAAACTTTGAATGAAATATATATATATATATATATATTTATTTTTTTATATACTATCGGATGATGTGTCATCTTGTGACGGCAGTCATCTACTAATGTAGTAACTATTTAGTCCGAGTCCCGCTAACGCACGGCGAACCGCACCCTTGTTCCTAAGCAAATATTGGAACCAAGTGTTTCCCTTGAAACACCCAAGGCAGATTGGATGGTACGGCGAAATCTCCCGGCCGAGTATCGAACCGGGGTCGCTGGATTGAAATGCGAGTGTGTTAACCATTATGCCATACCACCATAATGAAGTTGACATTAATGAAGTTCACAAATGAAGCTGACATTAATTAGACCATTTGAGAAAGAAAATACCAATGCTTAAAGTTCTCCTAAATTACAATATGTTAATTTCTTTCGTTTCAACTTGCTGCTACTGAGAACTAAGTATTTAGAACTTGCCTCCTGCATAAAAATCGTATTGCTCCTTAAAAATCGGATCACCTTACTAGATTACCTTATTTTTAATTTGGACCGTCTCTTATCAGTTTTCACGTTGTTTAACTTTAAAAAAAAAACATTTTATAAATTTAAGGTGGACGCCAGTTTTCACATTCAGACAACGTTAAAAATTAACACATGTCAACCTTAGTTTTAAGGTAGTCTCAGTGTGAAAACCGCTAATGTTTGCCCTGGTAAATTTGCCCTGGTAACGAAGTTGTTAGACACGTGGTTATTGCTAATCCTCCGAGAAAGTTTTTTATTAGTCTACGAATATAGACCACGCTAAAGCTTGCTAGAAAAACACGTTTTTCGCAAAGGGTCTCTATCGTAGGCTAGTTATCGCTTTGTTTTGGTTTTTGTTGATCATGGTTACCGTTCATAAATAATATTCAAGGATAGGTGGTAAAGGTTTTGAGTGTCTGAACTGATTGCAGGTTGGAAATCGTTTAAAGATTTTAAAGAAATAATGCTTACAGCAAGAAAAGTAAGGACAAGTTAGCTTACAACATAAGGAGGTTTTATTACTTTACAAAAAAATCGTCCAGTTTGAAATAACAGGCATGACAGGCTTGTTTTTTACATATTTATTTTATTTTATTTGTTTCTTTATTTAAAGTTGGTTTCTGATAACATGCAATAAGATCGTGAATATGCCGTAGTTATATGCCGTAGCTACATAATAATAACGTATGTTAATGTTAATTAAATTCAACTAAAAACCATAGAATTTAAGATTAGAGTTTAGCTAGGGCAGGGACTGCCAATTCTGTGATGTGTCTACTTGGTGGTTAATATATTTCTGAAGTGAAAGGTCAGGTTCAAAAGCAATATTATTATTATTTTAAATCTATCGGTGTCCAAATTTGGAAAAAACTTTGCAAAAATTATAAAAATTAGCTTCGCCTTCTCTGGACTTCTCTTGACCTTGTTCTAAATTTACTAAAACAAACTTCTATGATTTATCATTTTTTTATTACAGTGCAGTAAGTGAGTTGTAAACAAACTTCAATACTAAACTAAACTTTTAAAAATGTACTATTCTATCTAATGTATTTACAAATATAATTATAAACAAAAAATTTCTTCTTACAGTCACTGTGTATTTCTAGGAAAATAAGAGCAACGAGCCTCAAAATGATTTTTTTTGTTCTTATTAATTGATAAAAAAATAAGTACCTAAAAAATGTGAACTAAATGTGGACTAAATGCTGAGAACAGCGAGGCTCAACCCCAATTTACCCTGTTTTTATAAAAAAAAGAATGTAATAGATTTTGATTGAGCAAAACTTTTTCAAAAATTTAGAATTTGTTTTTCGTCATATTTGCTGTTTTTTTGATTCAATTTTGTCCATGCTTCTCATTTAATATCTGTGATTTACTTTTTTCACTTTACTAGAATAGGCGTAATTGTTGCCAAATCAACCCTTTCGATGTTGCCAAGAAGTACTGCTGCTCACATACTGAACAAAATGGGCTAGCAAAGCATCACATAAACTCCAACATAGGTAAATATACCCAGGTTGAAGTACCTATGTCTCTGAAAGTTTATTGTAATATTTTTTTTTGAAGTTTTAACACAAACAGTTTTCTACTGTAGTTTCTCTAGTCTACTATTTTTTCATAACTCAATCTCTTCAAGAATATTTCAGTAGTTTAGCTTGGTTTTTATTATTACTGATTATTACTTTCATGGCTTTCTAAAAATGATTTTTATATTTTACTACTGTAAAGGTTTTGGTATTTTCGCATCAAAAAACTTCGAAAAAAATGAGTTTCTTCTTGATTATCCGGGAGAGTTGTTGTCCAAAGAAGAAGGAAATAAAAGATTTGATAGTTATCAAGCATCTTTTGGATCATTCTTGTTCTTCTACGAAAAGTTTTGGTAAGTGCAGCAAATTATTACTTAAATTACAACAAAACTTAAAATCTTCAATTTTGATTATTAAAATTAACGCATATTTTTCATAGTTTACACATTGACTTGTAGTGTTTTGGTAGAATGTTTTTAGCAATGTAGAAATGTTTCTTTCCTTCCTTTTCCCTAAATTTTAAATTAATAAAATTTACTTTACTTACTTACTTTACTTACTTACTTTACTAAATTTAATTTTACAGTAATATTTTTAAATCGATTTAGTTTATTAAGTCAAAATTAAGTTTAAGACATTTCTTACTGTAGTATTGATGGCACACATGCTACAAGACTTGGCAAATTTGTAAATGATTCAACCTCTCCAAACTGCACAATAAAAAAAGTTGACTGCAAAAAACATGTAATGCATCTCTGTCTCTTTGCCCTAAAAGATATATCTGTTGGAACAGAGCTTCGATATAATTATGGTGTCAGTGGTTTAGAGTGGAGAAAGGTAAAATAATAATAATTATTCAAAAAATAACAAAGGTTATAACAAGAAGCAAATACGTTTTGGGTAAGACTAATTCATCATTGGCAAATTAAGGTCATCATCGTAGTGTTTACAATTTTTATTTCTTTGTAGTAAGATGTAAAAGCAATAATCTGCTAAAATATTTATTACAAAATTTATTCAAAATGTATTCGCTTCTGGTTATAACCTTTAATATAACATTTTTTCAGAGATTTTTATACCAAGCTTTGCTCACGTAAGGGATCCTATAAGCTTAGATTATTTGCATTGTTTCTAAATAAACTAAATCAATAGAAGAAGTTTTCAATATTTTTCAAACAGAGTTGAAAGGTTGCATAAACAGTTATTCTTAAGGTAAGGTCTATCTAAAAGTTTAGTCTATTTAAAAAAATTATATATTATTACAAAATAATTGATATAGCACGAGCAATTGTTTTTTGTATTATGTGAGACCAGGGAGCTATAAATTCAGTATAGACATTATGTAATTATTGTGAAGTGTAATTTTAGCTGACATTTTAAAGTGCCATTTTAAGGAGCTATGATTTTGGTATTCGAAAAACACCGAAATTCATCATTTTTCAAAAAAAAATCGAAGTTAGAACTAAACACAGGCTTTAAACTGTATACAATGAAAGATATTATTAAAGGGATTCCGAGGTGGCAAAACAAGTTGGGTTCAGATTAAAAAGCTTCAAAAATAAATATCAGTACATTTTATTTCATGGAAAAAGCTCTTTTCGTTCTCAAGATATCTTAGTTTTAAGTTTTCAAATTCGGCCATCTTGGATAAACAAGAATGTCAAATATATGATGAAAATTTGAAGACTTGAATCCAGTCTTTTTCACTTTTTAGATTATTATCCTTAAGGAAAAAGTTGAATAAAAGTTCTTGTTCAGCTTTATAACTGAAAATTAAACTTAACGGTGGTCCACTAGCATTATTATATGCTTTGTTTAAAAAGCCTTGATGTAGGCAAAAAATATTTCCCTTTTATAAAAAGACGTTCCCTAAAACTAAGATACAAAATAAAAATTTAATTTGTTTTTAATATATCAATTAAAAGGTAATTATTGCGAATCACAGATATGTTTGAATGGAATTAAACATAAATTTATAAAATAAATTTAATACTTCTTTTTCTTTTTTCTTTCTGAAGTTTGATTCTCTAATAATTGTTATTTGTCTACCTCACTGGTTTTTTTTAAAAAAAGAATGTTTTGAAAAAATACCGCAACAATTTTTGAAGATTATACTGTATTTTATTAATATGTTTCATTATTTTTTAATTTCAGATACCAGGTGCAAAGAAACCTTTTCTTATCAAAAATATGAATATTTTTGAAAAAGTAAGTTTAAAATTATTGATGGAAGTTAGTGAGCAAAGCAGAAATTAATAATATAACATAAAGTAAAGATTTTCTCTGTAACACAGTTGTTTCCTTTTGTTTTACTAAGACCAACTAATTTGATTTTTTTTTATTAGTTTGAACAAAGTGAGCACTAGAAAATTTTAGGTTTCCTTCTTTACTTAGACCTAACAATTGCGTAATCTTACAGTATTTCCATATCAAAGCCTGAAAAACGTAAGATCTACAAAAAGTTTAACCAATACAGTGGGAGGGACAGAATACGTAATGTGGCGACTTATTTTAAAGAAAGACTTAGCTTAATTTATGGCTTTCTTGTTATCTTATAGAAATATTTTGTTAAAATTGTAGCCCTATTGAATGATCATAACTTAAATTATGTTTGTTTTGTCCAAGATTGGTATCAATTTTCCCATATTTTACCAGGAAATTTAAAAAGTTTAAATAGTTCTAATTTTTTTCTACTTGCTCAATCTTAACAATCGTAACATTTTATAGTGTCATCCAAAATTGGTCAAATCAGCAAATATTGTCATTAGTATTACAACTATGGGGTGACACATTTGATTAACATAGTTTCCATGTTCAGTTGGACCATAAGTTTACCAAATTTGTCATTTTAATATTAAAGCCTGAAAGTTGGGCATGTTCAAATATTAGTATTATTATTTTAGATCCATGATAATGAAGTAGCAGAAAATGTATCTGTCATTGGAAATTTGGTTACCGCAAAAGAAGTAAGTAGTCTTTTTTTTTAGTATCTATTCTTGGTTGTTATCAATTAGTTTATAGTGTTCATATGATTTTCAAATTTAAATTCTGAAAGTAGTATGCATTAGAAAGTTTGAGGTTTCACATGATTAGTGGGACCATTACATTAACCAAATTTGTCATTTTTATA
>JAYJMI010711610.1:0-13726 GCA_036873855.1 Sarsia tubulosa
TTGACTTTTTTTGGCTTTTTCTAAAAATCTGTTTATTCTTACCACCGGAGACCACTTGCATATGTCTAGCTTGTTTTCAATAATTTTATATATGAAAGAGCTTCAAGGGGCTGGCACTAGTCACAGATGACAAACTAAAATATTTTTAAATTGTTGCTCATGTTATTCACGTCATACCAATTTTAATGGTAACATTCTAACATTCAGTTATAGCTTTGAGCTCAATGACATCAAAACTCAGATATTTTTAACTATTTCCAGTCTTTTACTGATCACGAAAAACATTAAAGAGGCAGTGCCTCATAAATTTTTATTTGCTTATTATAATCTGCAAATCTAAGTAGATTTCAAAACAAAACATCGTTTTTTTCCATACCATATCAAATAAGGCTTAAAACCTCGTTTTTGTAAACTAACGACAATGACTAACAACAATTTCATAATTTAGTAATACAAAAGAACAACTCTAAAACTGCAAAAATTGCAACCAATCAACTTGTATACGCGTTGGGTTGCCAGACCTAGGGATAAACCAAACTACCATAGTTTTACAGTTAACATTTATTTTAGAAGTAAAATGTTATAACTTTGTTTGTTAGGTATCGCACAACAAAAGATATCAGTTTACCTTTCCGTGTCATCCCATTGGTGCGAGAAGTTGGAAGAACCAAAATGGAAGTTAAAGTTGTTCTAAAATCACACTATAAACCTTCGATTCTTGGACAAAAAATAGAGGTTATAATCTTCTAATGAAAGTTATTATATCGAAGGATTCTTGTTTTGAGCAAGTGAAGCAAATTTTGGTGGAAAATATACATTTTCCACTCTGTCTCAAGATTTTTGCATTAGCTTTTATATTTTTTTACATGAACATAATAAGAGGCAAAGAATGTATTACCATGAAATAAGGTTAAGGTTTCTTCGCTCAAAACAAGAAATTTTATAATAATATAGAAATAATGCTTTTATTGTCTCTTTTCATTTCTTACTTATATAAAAATCTAATGAAAAGGTCTTGTGACACAGGGCAAAATGTATATTTTTGCATCTTCTAAAGTAATAATATATCTAATAATAAATTAATTTCCTTCTACTAGGCCAAGCTTCTACTTGGTTTTGAAACTGCTTCAAAATTGTTATTTTCACGGATTTTCATCTATATTCTGTTCTTTTAAACTTTTAAAAAATTACCTAGAAATAAACTTTTTGGATTCCCGGCTTTGCTGAAGGGATCCTATAAGTTCAGCTCCGTCCGTTTGTTATGTATTTTTCTCAGAACCACTTCATTATTTTTTTCTGATTTTTTGCATGAAATTTTAGGGTCATAAAATTTTTAAAAATTCTTGTTGTCCTGGAAACATGGTCAAAAGGTCAATTTTGACCAGAAAATAGACTTTTTTCAAATTATCTCAAGATCTGATCACTACTTTTTTTGATATTTTGCATAAAGTTAAAGGCAAATAAAAGCTTAAATCTGAAAAATTCTTGTTTGCGCGTAACTAGGGTCAAAAGGTCAAAATTTCTGACGTAACCTAGCTATCTCTGGAACTATTTTCTCTGATTTTTTGCAAGAAGTTAATCGGTCATAAATGCAGAAAAGTGACAAAGCTAGAATTTTGACAAAATGTCTTATTGTCCTAAAATTGGGGCCAAAAGGTCAAAATTAGCCTAAAAATCACTATTTTTCAAAATATCTTGATCCTTCATATTTTCAAAAAAAAAGTTTGAAATTTGATGATTTTTAGGTTTAGGTGAAAACATGGGAAAAAACTACATTCTGGTCTGTAAATTACACAAAAATTATTTGAAAAAATGGCAACATATTTTTTTTGCTAATTTATGTTATTGGCTATACGAATCTGCAAAAATATTGCTTTTAACAGACCAACCGAGCGGAATAACAGTTGCCTCCTCACTAAATGGTTATAATTAATAAAGTGTAGTATTTTATTATTTTTAAATTTTTTTATTTTTGTGTTCGTTTGCTGGATGATGAGTTAAATATTACATCTAATTTTACAGACTGTCAGTTTTAAACTTGGTACAATTGGACAGTTTGTCACAATTATGCTCATATTCTGCATGATAAACTTATATTATACCTTTCATTAAAAATAAATTTCCTCTAAATATCTAAATATGTAATTATATGTTGTTCCCCCTCTAAATATCTAAATATGTAATTATATGTTGTTCCCCCTCTAAATATCTAAATATGTAATTACATGGTGTAATTATAAAATCAAGTTTATAATCTCTTTAATACTCTTTTAATCGAATTACTAAGTAGGGTCAAGATTTTTTTATTTCCGTTACTTTTTTATTTTGTCAACATGTGGAATAAGAATGTTCTTATCCGTTCATGTTTTTACCATCTATAGATGGACACAAACTAAATATTGAATGAGATACACAAACTAAATATTGAATGAGATACAATAAGTTTGCAGTGTAAAAACCTTCCTTTTGATTTTGTGGTTTAGTTTTGAAATATGAATCCATTATTGGACTCTTTACTACGTAACCCAGCTATCTTTGGAATCGTTCATCAGTTTTCTCTGATTTTTTGCATAAAGTTGAATGATGAATGATGGAAAGTGAAGGAACCTGATTTTTTAGAATTTTTTTGTTTCCATGGAAACAATGTCAAAAGGTCAATTTTGCTAATTCTTATATTGACATTTTCTCTCACAGTTTTAAAAAAAAATTATACCGGGAGTCCACTGGTAATCCATCCCTTGATAATATCAGACGTAAAGAAAACTAAACTCTACAACAGAAATTTAAAAAAAAAAAAATTCATTCTTTTGATCAATGCCATTGTAACTATTTTGAGTACGCTTCCTTTTATTTGGATAAGTCTTAACACTTTTGATTATTTCTTGTAGGTCCGCATCCCCACACCGCCTTCCACCGCAGGTGTGCAAGTGATATGTTTGAAAGGAAAAGCCAAATATAAAGCTAGTGAAAATGCTATCTTATGGAAGTAAGTAGAAGTTGTTGTGAATTCTCATGCTGTTTTTAAGTGGTGTGCAAACAAACGTTCTTAAGCCCATTGAAATAATTTATGATTTATCTAAAGGTGAAAAGCTTTAAAAATAGAAAATGCAAACAGGAAAAAGTAAAAAATCTTCAAAACCAGTATATTACATATTTTTCACATTAATAATTTTCTTTCTCTTTTTTTCAAGAATTAAGCGTATGGCTGGCATGAAAGAGTCACAGATAAGTGCTGAAATTGAATTACTCCCAACTCGGGATACAAAGAAATGGACACGACCACCTATCTCATTGAACTTTGAGGTGAGTATTCGGAAATCTAAATCTTTGCTGAATGGATATCGTAATGCATCTTATATTCTCTGCTAACTTTTAAATGTATGAAATACTACGTAGGGCTGGTACTAAAAAATATTTTATTCAAGTACACGTGAGACCTTTCTTTGATTTTCTTATATACACAATATCACGAAAGATCTTAAAATACACCAATTCAACATCGTTACGTTTAGAAACTTAAGTCAGTTACCTATAAACTGTTCATATTACTTGCGCGAAAAAAAATGCAAGCCCAAAATAGCCCACTTGGGACTCGCTCGTTTTCAGACACACGGTATATCGATTTGTCGATTCATATTTATATTGTTGTATATTAATTTCATAAACAAGACTGAGAATAGTTTAGATACCAAATTGCTAATAATTAACTGGCCTTCAAAACTGGGTTGGGTTGGGTACAAAACGTCTCACTTAAATAATACAGTAAACATTAAATTACCCTTAACTATTACTCTTGTTATTTTAGGTACCATTCTCATGTTCTGGGCTCAAAGTTCGTTATCTCAAAGTATTTGAATCGAAATTAAATTATAGTGACCATGACGTCATAAAGTGGGTCCGATATATCTCTAAAAGTGGTTTATACGAAACACGGTGTTAGCAGCATATATTTTTTAATAGATCTTCTATAAATGGCGAATTAATTTCTCGAGAGATTTCGAGTGGAATAGCATAATTGAATAAATCAAAGAACATTTTTAGTTTTTCGTGTTGTTTTGTTTTTTTCGGGATGAATATTATGTATATACCATGTTGTCTAAAAGTTGATAAATAAGTTTTTCAAAATGGTAGATATGAGTGGCTCACAAAACACAACAGTGAGTCATGGTTTGAATTAGGTTAATTATTATTTTCAATAGTTTTTTTTATAATTAATTCATTGCATAAACATTGATAAAAATCATCATCATAGGAAAAGCGTCATCATATATCTGGAAAGTCATATAGTTTGAGCTATTCGTCCTTTGGATTACTGAGCAAGTTTTACTCAGCGGCTAAACTACTTTTTCTTTGTCAGCTTTTTAAGATATCACCACTTTTCTTGATTAAGAACTTTTTGTGTGTATGTAAGCTAGATCTGCAAAAAGATTTGTTCGGTTTTTTTTATTTCCTTTGTGTGTGTATGTTTTTTATATATATAATATAAGAATGTGGCATTATTTTTTAAGTGGTGCAACCATAAGTAACACAATAGTAAAAAAGGACTTTCTCATGGGCTCGTAAAGATATGAAAGCAGACATTGTGACGAATGTAGCTTCAAGTTTCAAAGTTTAAACTCCATCGCTTTGTCTGTTGCATTTATTGTCTGCTTTCTGAATGTTTGTTTTCTCAAGTGTAATTCTACCCATATCAAATATTGGTTTGTTGTTCTTGCAGGAATTCCGGTAACTGACAGAATCACTTCATTCTTAAGCATCATTACTTTGATTGGGCGAAAATGTTACTCTAACAAAATTTGAATACTTTCACCTTTGGGCAACATTAAGTTTTTATGTGTAACATTATAAAGGGTAATTTGTTTTTTTGATTTGTATACTGTATAGGTTTTTTTCCCGAAACAATTTTTATTTTGATTGTGTATGAGTTATGAAAGAAACAATGCTATTTTGAAACAACTACGAGTTTTGTTTTCCCCTTTTTATTCTTAAATTATTTTAATATACCGACCTTGTGAATAAACGTGCTTGCAAAATGATGACCCTAGAAAAACCTAGTTTCCAGACACGTTTCAATATGGTTTCACGAATGACTTAATGTTTATTTTTCGAAAGTAGAAGTTGGCGAATATTGTTACATTAATTATGGTTTGAAATGACGCAACGAAAGTGGAAGAAAAGAAAAGAAGTATGTTTTGTACTTCCTTTACGTTCACAATTATATAAGTAAATTTGGAAAAAGTAATTTACAAATTCTGTACTATCCTTCCTTCCTATAGTATGCATGTTTGATAAGAGTTGCGATGTTTGGCTTTACGACAGATAAGGGCGTTGTTTGGATACCCACCTTTTGTTTGTTACGCCATAGATATTGTGGTCATGTTTCAGTTGTCTATGGTTACGTCTTATCGAGTTTTGACCAACGTTATCTAAAAATTACAGTTTTGCTATCGTCATTTGTAACTGATTAGAAAAAGTACGATGGAGAGTTTTATAAGCTCTACGAAGAAGATCCTGTAACAAGAAAAAACTTTCATCGGAATTTTTATGACATTTTTGTGGCAAAGAAAGAAATTAAACGTTCCAATCTGATAGAGTTATATTTCTTGAACATTAATTGGCCAATGATTAACCTTGTTAAAGTATTTTCCCTTCTTTGAAGATCGCCATCGAACATTAACCGCTTGATATTACTTAAGAGCAGCCTTACTCTTACAAAACTTCCCAGCTGATAAATGGTGATAAGCATGACTACAGGAAAAGTGATATAAGATTGTTCGAGTTGATTTTATATCAGTTAAGAAAAGAGATCAGATTGATAACGCCATCCAAAATTATTATAAGATATTTCAAGCTTGCCGTCTCTTTTAAGCTTTTTGCAGACTTTTATTGTTTAGCATATTAGTTCTATATAAACAAATTGACGAGAGTAGCGGAAATGTAAGCCACTATATAGTCAATTTGGTTAATTTGGTCAATACTGCAGTTGATGGTAAACATCATTTTACATTAAAAACACTACTACTTTGACAACATATGATTGTTATAAAGCTTCTTTCTTTAAACTCTGATGTTTATAACTTTTATTTTTATAGATAAAATCCTAGGGATGGTTTGCATCAAAACCATCTGTTTACATCAAGCGAGTCATTTGTAGTTGCCAAACAAAGCATAAATCATTTGAAATATAAAATGACACACTGTCATAGGATTACGTTTTACATGAAGCATAACAACTTCCGTCACCCAATTATCCTTGCTTTAGGCATTGGTGAAGTTTTTAGTAATTTGATTAAGCGTTTCGGTTATCTAGCTTTAATGAGAGGTAATTTATCAATTTTTAATTCTATCATTTAAAGATTTGTATGGAAAATCTGCCTTTTAAAAGATGGTTTTTGATATTATTTACAAAAAAGAGAAGCACTCGATTTACTATTCAACGCTGGTGTTTTTAGTCCCATGTCTTGACTTCAATGTCGCTTCAACCTTTCTGACATATATTGAATTGCCTTCCTGCCTTTGATTAAACATTGCAATAAAAAGATTGCAATAAAAGCTATATATAGTATCATACAACGTTATTTATTAAAAAAAATCACAACACCTAAAATATACTAATTCATTTTTCTTTTCAACTCTTTAAATACATTTGAAATTATTATATATTAAATAAAATTTATCTATCTATTTTACAAATTTAGTCGAAGGAATATTTACAAACGCGGTATTTGAAAAAATCTTCAAACACTAAAGCCTTATTTACACTTGATACACAAGCGTGGATCAATTTACGACCAATTCTTTTTATTACTTGGATATGTGAAGTTTTAAAGGTAAGTTGATCTATCGTGAATGTATAGGAACACCTTATGGTCTTGCTCACATAGAACATGCATTGATCCTAGAACATTTTACCCCGCTTCTTTTTAAAAGTAAAATTTAACAAAGATTATAATGTGCATATCTACTTTTATGAACCAAATAAGAGTGTTCGAGAAGGATGTTAGGAAGTTTCTATTGCTTTAAGTTGAATACCGTTTAAAAATAGAAGATAGAAAGCTACATGCAACGCAGCGAATCAGGTTTTCAAATGTTTATTACCGACTGAACTTTAATCAACTGGGTCGGACTTTCGACCGGACATTCGTTATCAAACACTTCATCCTCATTATCACTATTATCGTCATGTAGCGGAACTTCTTGATATTTATCCACTTGTACTTTTTGTTCATCCTTGGTCGTATTGGCTATAACATTTATATATGTTTTGTCTATGTTATTGTTATTCATTTTTATTTTAGGTAATGAGTCCAGTAAAGATATATTTTGTTGATTTTTATCCTTTTTCTTTTCCGTATTTTTCAAGCGAAGATTTTTAAATTTATCTTTTAAGTTAAACCATTTACTATTACTATTTTCTTCGTAGTCACCAACTGATTTTGAACGAGATAAAGTGATTTTCTTTTTTGTCCTTACAATTCTTGAATCTGAGCTATTGCTTTTTTTTCTTCGTAAAATAAAAGGACTACATTGTGTGGTAACTTTTTTAGTCAAATACATTTCAATATCAATATCACAATCAGCAGCATTATGAATACTAAATTGTTTTAAAGGATGTCTATGAAGAGCTTTTGCCGTGTCTTGTATAGGTATAACGTCGGTGACCACGGTAAACGACTTTGGATTATAAAATAGCGGTAGTTCGTCCTCAATTTGTACATGCTTCTGATCCGTATCATCGAAGATATTTTCATCGTGTATAGTCATCATATGGGAACAACAGGACGAGTAACTTTTATCGTAACCCTCGAAGCTATCTTGTTTTGTTTTGATCGCAGTTGTTCGAGTTGTTAGCTGTCCGCTAAACCTTCGTAAACTTCTCATCTCTAATGAAATAATAAACTGTTAAATATATTGTACTTTAGATTAGGTTTCAGATAAATGTTTTTTTATTCTCTATGAGTAATAAGATGTTCTCAATATAGTATGAACACTTTGAACTTTTGAATTAAAACTAAAACAAGCAATTCATTATATACATGTTAGGATAATTATAAAACTCATTAGGAAAGCTGTTTTTAAATGGAGAATCTTATAATTACCTTAATTTGATGACGGTTTTATTACGTCTTTAGTGTGGTTTTACCAAATAATACATTGTCCAAAATACAAAGGGAGTACATAATTGACAATATTATTATTAAGTAATAATTTATTTGTTATGTATTTATTCTCTATGGAAAATACGTATGACATACAAGAATTATAAATGAATAGCATTGCTCTCTATGATTATCATTTTTCGCTCTTATAAACATGATCTACATTTTTCTCTAATGTAATGACCATTTAATGTAATGACCATTTAATGTAATAACCATTTAAGGTAATGACCATTTAAGGTAATGACCGTTTAAGGTAATGACCGTTTAAGGATAATAGGTTCTGTACTTAATGCGGCTTTCTAAAAGTTTATGAACAACGTAAACAAAGAAACCTTGTTGTTTTAATCTGGTTTTAATTAAGAGATTAATTATTTTAAAAAGGTATTATTAAAATATCCTTCATGAAAAATAAATGTTTGTTAGCAGAGGAAATAGTGAGGAGCATTTTGTTGAAATCACTTAAAAGTTGCCTTTCAACTTTCAAGTTAGATTAAAAACATTTGAATTGCATTGCCTTGATTAGCTAATATTAATTCTTGATTATCCAGACAGTTCCATATTCCACAAAACGGTTTAATGCTACCAGAAAATAGTAAAGACATACACAGCAATTTACATTGCGTTAACACAACTATAGTTATAAGACAAAATGGTCAAGATTCTTTAAAAAATAAATAACCATCGTGACCACCGAAGTTCAATAGAATGCTGTTATCAAAATTTGTCTAGAATCTTTAACTTATCTCTATAGCTTTAGTAGGCTGCAATTTAAAGTTTCTAGTTCTAGGCTAGCACTATCTGAAGAAAAATTAAAAAAACACTAAAAAAAAAAAATTACTACAAAATAATGTTTTGCTGTACAAACTTTATGAAAAACGAACACTATTTTGGTTTTAAAAATATAATAAAATGGAAACCTTTGAACTATTGTGTAAACAAAACTACTTGGAATTGTGGGATAAACTTTAAACTTGTAAAGTAACTTTGTATTATCTTTGCAATAGGGTAATAAAAATTTCTGAGGCAGTGTCTAATTTTCATTATTTAAAAGAAATTTAAAAATCTGTAAAATAGGAATCTAAGTGAAAATCTTTATCTTTTTCTAGCTGCTCGGAACTTTTTTGATTTTTTTTTTTTCGTAAATTACAACATTTCGATATTGTACTTTAGAAAGTCGTTTAGTGACAAAATTTGTTCAACTACAGCTATTATAACATGGCAATTAGCTAGAGCTTTTGTTTCGATAAAAGTCAATTTCCACATATACGAATGACAAGTTTAAGTGTACCAAATATATTAGCTTACCTTGTAATCAACTACTTTGAAAGTATTTACTTTTGAACGATAATTTATATGTGACACGAATGTGTTTTATGAATCACAGGAAAGCTAACTTCAAACCTCTCGTAGTTATGATTCGTCAATATTTATATGGTTTGAACATCTTAATAAAGTAACTTGATATTTGTATGGCTTTTATGTAATTACCTCAAATAATATCATTGATAAGATATCTTATTATAAAAACAAAGTTTGTTTATTTTTCATCTTGCATAGCTAAAGTAAGTAACAATTGTAATTGAAAAACAATGAAAACCTCAAGTTGACTTCGATCGTTGAAAGCTGTCTGATGTGACGCATGCGTTGGAGTATTTGTTCTCATTTAAAGGAACGGGAAAAGACGTGTGTAATTGCCACTGTTGTAAATATTACAATTATGTAGTAGAAAAGTAGATCTAATTTTGACAATAACTCCTTTTTAAAGTTTTACTAAAAAGCGTCTTTAAACTTGTTTATTTATCCTTAAAAGGTTTATTTAAAAAACAACAGAGCAAAAACGGTGAACGCTTTGAGTTGGCAAAGCTTGTTATATTTGGAATTAATTGAGGATAATCACAAATAATAATATGTCATGTTCTGTAAAGTTCAAATAATAATATGTCATGTTCTGTAAAGTTCAAACAAATATTTTGAACAAACATGAGAGTGTGATGGGATTTGTAACGAAACTGCATTAACAAAAAACCTTTATCAGCTAGAGTTACCATTCGCTATACTACGCCCACATACCATTAGCTATACTACGCCCCGTGCTTATTCTTGTCATCACTTTCATGACTAATAACATTGCGTAAAGCCATTATAACGTGGCTTATTAAATGGAAAATAGTAAAAAATACCTTTACCTTACGGCTAGTCATTTTCTCTCGTATAAATTTTCCCAGTATTTGCGAAATATTTGTAAATTGCTTATTAGCGAAAATAAATACTGCGAATATTAATAAAAAATTAATTTTTTTTAAAATTAACAAGAAAATTGTGAGAAATGCTGAATAAAAGTAAAAACAAAGACCGAAAATAAATACTCGCTAAATACGATTTTTTTTGATTCACGCAGATTTATTTTTCTAGATAAGCTGCTCCCATTCGCCATTCTAAAATTGAATTCCAAATTTTACTTTTAAAAATTATTTAAAACATTATGTCTCTCCTAGTGCCAAATAAAGAAAGAATATCTTGTTCCCTAAAATCAAAGGATAGAGCACTTTTGTGAGTTGAGAAAGCTATCGAGTGAAGCTGTATTTAACTAGACTAGATTTAGTCTGAGGAAAATCGGAATGGCGCCGCTATATTTAAGAAAGGACTATACATAGTCTATATTTAACAAGACATTCCTCTTTTGTTTGGAATCGGAGAAGACTGACGCTTTTATACTGCAAAATAATCTACACTCGTTTAATCATATCTACACACATGTTTACATTCATTTCTGGGTTCGCACGAGGGTCTTTAAAATCTTTCGTACTTTGAACGAAAAATAGCTAATGCAAATAGAATAAATAATTCGATAAATCAGAGTTTTCCGAGCAGTTTTCGCAACAACTTCTCTTTCTATTTAACTGAAATAATAGTAACAATTTCTAAGATTATTCAATTCAGTGTTTTGACCATTTTTTGACAATTTAAACCAAAGTTTATAAACATCAGTACTGTGAAAACTTTAGCCAATTCCAATGTATACGTTTTTGAAATATTTGGAACTTCAAAATCGTAGACTAGCCTAACGTACTAGATTATCGTAGACTAGCCTAACGTACTGAATTATCGTAGAGTAGATTAAGTTGGTTTTCTGAATACCGACCGGTTTAAAAAAAATTTGAATCGACTTTTTTCTCCCGCCTACCGTTTTTCGAAATTCGACTAAAAAACTAGTCTACAAAATCGCTATACAAATGAAAGCACTTTTACAAAGTTTGGAGTTATTTCAATTTTAGTTTGCTGAATCGAATGAAGTGATTTACAACAGCATGTTCGTTGGTACGTTAGGATATCGAAAAACAGATGAATTATAAAAAGGCCTTCACATGAAAACTTCTTCCCTAATTATAACCAAAAAGCTATCATAGCTTAGCTGGAGGGAGTATAATTACCCATCGTCTTGTTTCTTTTGTTATTTTTTATTATTTTCTTTTGTTTTAGTTTTATAAATAGAGATACAGACCTTGTAGTTAAATTATGCATCATAATTATGTCGAATAACAAAATTATTTTATAATTATTAAGAAATTAAAGAAATCTCTTTTTTAAACAAAGTCCCATTGGTTGAATAGCAATAATTTTATGCAGAAATTCTCTTAACCCTTCATTTCAAAATCCCGAGAAATCCCGGGAGTTTATACTTTAGCTTATAATTTTTGTATAAATAATTTCTGGGTTGCAATAACTGAAACTTAATTTTTAATTCTAGTAAATATCAAACTTTGTTTTTCATCATGAGATCTGTTTTCTCCTAACAAGGCAGTTTTACTTTGGCTTTATAATATAATTTATAAAAATTTGTAATTTTTAATTCCCTGTTGACAATTCTTTAATAAAAGTCGTAACCATATTATGGCATACAGTGTTGTTGGCTGTACTGGAATAGCGCAAAAGGGATTTGAAAAAGATTATACTACAGAGTCTCTTCTCAGTTTTTAATTGCTTACTACCTCCAGCTAAGCTAGTATAGATCTTTGTTATAAAATATCTTTCGGTGTTTTAAATTCAGCATATCAAAATTGTATCAAGACCTCACAAATTGTCGCAGATTTAAAATAATATATTTTCTTCAATGAAAGAAAACAAAACAAAAAGTGGTTCGACTTTCAATTAAAAATGCTGATTTTGGTACCGTACATCAACAAAAGCACTAATTTCTCATCTAAAAGGCCTTTTAACTAGGAACATTTAGAATGTATTTTTAATAAATAAACCTCCACCACCCCCTCCCCACCATCAAAGTAATCAAAGTATTGTTCATCCTGCTAGTAGCTTTAAGGGGCCTTTAGAGGCATTTTTAACTGCAGGTGCAGGGAGTATCAGTTTAATCTTATTAGCCAATAACCTATCAATAGAAACAGATAAATGGTTCAAGATAGAAATTATAGTATTCATTGTTCTAATTTTATTTTTTTGGCAGATTTTATTATTAAGTTAAACTTTTAGATTTTTGTATGTATATTGGTCCAAGTACTGAAATAAATAAATAAAAAAATAATTTTTGTTAATCCTTGACCACAATGATTTACGAAACCAAGAGCTAAATGAGCTGAATAGCATTCTCGTCCCCAGAGCGTATTCTTTCACAAACGGACGATGTAAAAGAGGTGAGAGGCCCTGTAATCAAGGTTGGGCTGAATAGGTGTAATTTGCTCTCCAGGGCCCTCCTTCGCAGTGTATATTTGAGTAAAGGTACCCTGTACTTTTTCAAAAACGTTTTTCAAATGTTGAAACAAATAGTACAGGTGAATTAAGCTCGAAAAGGAGATGAAGAAAAAGGTATTCATAATCATATCTGGTTCCCGAGATATTGGTATTAAAATGTCCAAAATTGTGAGTTTTTGAAATGACGTCAGCACATTGTCAGCATATTTTCAACGATTTTAAATAAGTGCAACATATAGATCTTTTGAAGCTCTATCAAAAAATGGTACTGCTTGTTAGGTTTTAGGGTACTATTCAACAGATATAAGAATTTTAACATTTATTTAGCACTTTTGAGTACTTTAAAATCCTTATTTCTTATCTTATCTTATCATATCTTATGTCTTATATAAAAATATAATAGATAAGTTGAAAACGGATTTTTAACGGATTTTAAACATACTTTTGAATGTCCGTAATGCTGCTAAAAGTCATCTCATTCAAAAAGTGCTCAATTAGTCCGAAATTGGGGTAAAATACATATTGAAATTGGGGTAAAAAACATATTGAACTTGGGGTAAAATACATATTGAAATTGGAGTAAAATACATATTGAAAATGACGTACCAAAGGCATATTATGTAAAGTCGTTATCCTATTTACCCTTCGAAGGTTGTTACCTTATTAACCCTTTAAAGGTTGTTACCCTATTTACCCTTCAAAGGTTGTTACCTTATTTACCCTTCAAAGGTTGTTACCTTATTTACCCTTCAAAGGTTGTTACCTTATTTACCCTTTTAGAGTTTAGAGGGTAAAGCCGTGAAAACAAAACTTTTTCATCTACATGTTTAAAATTAAAATTATGCTCTTAAAATCCCCTT
>JAYJMI010711832.1:0-13720 GCA_036873855.1 Sarsia tubulosa
ATTGTAGAATGTTATGTTATCATAAAGAAAGCTGATATTATGAAATTGATTTCTTATAAAGCCAGAGCAGGAAAAAAACATAAACCTGAAACTTTAACCTTTTTGTCAAGTAATTCAGAGGAGAGCAAAACTAAAAGGGGAATAAAGTAAATTTCCCAGTAAATACAGCAATTTTTGTCCTTATAGTTATCACAACATTTCATAAAAATCTACACATGATATAAAACATTTAACAAATCTGAAGAAAGCAGTATGATAAGTAGAAAACAGCAAAGATTCATAGAAAAGTAGTAGATTCACACCTGTCAAAAAAAAATCGCTTTCTGTTTCGACTTTTTAAGCTACCATTTTTTTTGTTTACGTTACGGAATGATCACGGAAACGATTACGTAATAACGTAATGATCACGGAATCAAAGTTCCGAAAAAAACCCTGCGAGTTTGACTTTTTGTATGGATTGTGACAAACTGATGTGTAAAATTGTTCATTAACATATTTTAACAAACTTGGATTTAAAGTCCAAGAAAATTCTGCATTGGCTGCGGTAGCTTTGAATCTTTTTATTGGGGGAAACCGAGTATTTCCATCTTCCTCGGTCTCTATTTCTAACACGGGTCGTTTTGTACCACTTGTCGATGTTTCAACATTGTCATTATTTTCATCTGAGGGGATTACATAACTCCTATTATCAGTTGTCGTATTGATGTTTGATGGCATCCCTGAAAACAGTGGAAGCACATTCATAATAACAGTGGTCAAACAATACCTACTGTTGAGAAATAATCTTCAAGAAGCAACTATATTTGTCTTCAAGAGAATTGTGAAGTTGTATTGAAACAACTAATATAAAATAAAAAATATTGCTTATTCCGTGATTTCTATTCTTCCAAAATATACCAAATATAGATAAAATTTAATATTTGTATTGCAATATAGTGAAAATAAATACTTAAGGTTCTATAAGTACTTAGTAAATAGTTCTACATGACCAAAATAAGTCTATGTAAAGAATAACTTTGGATATAAAAACTTACCGTTGTCGTTTTGTGAATCTTCGTTCGCCATCTTGAGCGCAAAAAATAGAAAGAGAAAGATGACGGTCCGAGGACCGTATTTCGGCTTATTACCGCCCGAGGGCCGTATATAAGTTCGAAAAAGGAAAGATTCAGCATTATATTGTACTCAAATTTTATGTCATAAAATTCTATAGTCAAACGAAAACAATATTATAATTTTAAGGTTATTCTTGAATAGATAATTATAACGTATCTTTAGTTAAATATATGATGTAGACCGAACCAATTATGATGAAGCCAGCTCTCATATTGATTGGTTAATTATTTTTACATAAAAACACCCAGGTGCTGCACCACTGATTATTTATAAAAACGCCGGTATTAGTTATCGTAATATCTGGCGAATTTACAGTTATTTCATTTTCTGCTGGAGTAGCTTCTTTACTGTCAACTAAAATATTGCAGAAAAGTGTTACAAGGACAAATATTCACAAAGGTATTACAAGGATAAACATTCACTAATTATATTTTTTAAAGAAAAGAATGGTTCTAGATAAGTATTGGTCATTTTAAAGTAAAAAAGGATTAAAATGTGGAATTAACTACTGGTAACTTTTGGACTGACTTATTATGTAAAAAAATGTTTATGACAACGATGTAATATGAATATTAGCTACATTGAATATTAGCCAATTCAACCATAAGATAAAGAATTAATTTAAAATAATAACAATCAAAACAAAATCAAATTTTGGTAACAATATTCAGGATGCTGACTGGCACTAATGCCAGAAATAAACATTAATAAGGAATTCCATTGGCCTAACATAAATCTTTTCTTTTAAGTGGTCAAATCTGCATAATATTATATTCTTCAAAAAGTCTATTAATTACATGAGCTAATCAGAGGAGTAGTTATGACACCCTTGTTACAATTTCTTATAATTCGTTCTAATTAAATTTTCCTGAACTAACTATGTACACAGAATGAATAAAAAATATTGATTTTATCTTCAACTATTTCGAAAAACGTCAATTTGTGGGCCAAATTTGGCCTTTCAAGCGGTAATAATTAAGCAAATGAGCAGAATTATAGTTATTATTTAATCAAATCCTAGCTTATACTAAGATACTGATAGGATTTGATTCTTGTTGTCTAACGGATTGTAAACATTCTTTTGGAATTTCAATGTTTAAGTTAGGAATAATCTTTGCAAAAAAAATATTAGAAATTTCTGTCAGAATTTTGTGGTTCACTCTCAGTAAGAGTATATTGATGGCGAGAAAATTTTTTTCTCTTTTCTAATAATCTAAGTAATAACTTTTAGATCTAGATTGATGTATTTTTCTTCTTTCTCAAAAGATAAAAACAGATAACTGGTTGTATCTTGCAGAGCTCCCTGTTTTCGACAGCCTCATTCTTAAGAAAATTATTCCTCAATGTAGCTCTTTTCATGATAGCCTTTCCAATTAGTTGTTCAAGAAGATTTCATAATTGGCACGCATGTTGCTGTTTGGAGTAGCTTACCACAAGTAAAAATACATTTACAAAAATATTAAAGATATCAAAATTATAGACATAAAATTCGTAATAGCAAAACATAAACAAGGAATCAATTACTAATGGATCCCCGGGAAAAAAAAACCATATATAAATTTTCAAATAATAAATAAGAACTATGATCCCAATGCCAATTTACAGCATATACTCATCTCATTGTACAAAAATTAAAAAAAGATCTGATGAATGGTTCCTAAGATAACTGGATTATGTAATAAATTTTGACCTTTTGATCCTAGTTATGTGAAAACAAGAATTACTAGAACTATAATGTCAAATAATACCTTAAAGTTATACTGGGTAAAAATAATTAAAAAAAATCTGTTGAACGGATCTTGACATATAGTGAAAAAATATCAATTTCGGCCAAAATTTGACCTTTAGTCTTCATGGAAACAAGAGTTTTTTTAGAAAAAGGCTCTTTTACTTTTCATCATTCATGACCTTCATCTCTATGGAAACAATCAGAGAAAACTGATGAACAGTTCCAGAGATGCAATAATTATGCAATGATTTTGACCCCAGCTATCCGTAAACAAAGAATTTTCGGAATAATGACACTTATGCAGTTTGAAGTCTTATTTTTGTGTAAAAAATAATAAAAAAAAATAATCATAGAATCTTGAGATATTATGAAAAATGTTGATTGTTGGGCCAATTTTGAACTTTTGACCCTAATTTTAGGAAAGTAACGATTTTCAAAAAAAATCAGGCATCGTCATTTTTTTTCATTTATGAAAAGAAAAACGTGTTACGTGTTGAGCTGAATTTATGGGACCCCTTTGACAAAGCCGGTGGTACAAAAAAGTGTCACAGTAAGGGATAAATTGCCAGTGGATCCCCAGTAAGTTTCGTTTTTAGTTAAGTCGAACCAGAACTTTTATTGAAATTTTTCCTTATCATGCAGAACATCAATCTTTCTTATTAATTATTTGGAAATTAGGCCTTTTCATACAAAAATTGGCTTTTTAGGACAAAGTTGGATACCAATTTTCGGAGGTATACTGCCTTTCATGGAACAAAAACGAATTGGTCAATGGAGACTGGGTTCTAGGCTGTAAGGCTTAAGTCTATCTCGCCAATTAACCGAGCCAATAACACGGCACTTTATTAATGATTATATCGTTCTAAGTCACTTGCGGTGATTTAAAAAGTAATGTAGAAAGCAGAGTTGTAAAAACATGCAAAAAGACATTAAAAGACATTCCATTAAATAAAAAGAAAAATTGAAACCTTTACATTAACATTAATATCACAAATTTGACTATCTGTTCTCATCATGCAGCAAATGAGCAGAATTATGAAGAAAATGCAGAATCAAATACTACACTTAAACAATATCTATCATTGTACAAATTTTCAAATGAATTGGTATTTTGTAGCATGAGATATCATGCAAAATATCAATTCCGCAGAAAACTTCGACATTTTGACATTTTGACAAGAATTTTCGGAATAATGACACTTGAAGCCTTCATTTAGTTCCAACTTTGTGCAAAAAACGAAAAAAAGATCTGAGATCTGAGTTTTACGGACCTACCTACAAACCAAACAGACATAGGTGATCCAAAAAATAGGATCAAAATAGAATGTATCTAGAGATACATAGAATCACAATAAATGTAGGCTGAATTGGAACAACAAACTAAAGGCCTTTTAAATTAATAGTTTTTAGTTTTTTTACCTAAAAAAAAATGTTTTACTACGAAATCCTTGGTTCTATAGTATTATTAGTTGTTCAAAAATAGTAAAAACTTCATTTTTATTTACTATCAAAATATGTAAAAACATATATATTACTGTTCTCGGCATTTTGTTAAAAGCAGTTTGTACAGATTACTCTATACATTCAGGATCAACCTCGTAGTTTGATGGTGGAAACTGACTATTCATAGCATCATTATATGTTGTGTCTGTATCATCGTCAGTATTTCTATCTGATACCATGCTCTCAATGCTTGAAGGTGATACCTCGTAATTACCATCATCATCATCATCTTGCTTTAGTTGTTTGATTATACCATTACTAAATGGGTTGCTTTCTATGTATCCTACTGATTCATACATGACGTTTTTTTCAACGATTCTATTATTTGTAACTGACTGGAGTTGTTGATTACTTGCATTTTGATTAACAAGAATTTGTTCTTGGTTTAAAAGATCAGCATAGCTGCTTGATGGGATGTAATTGGGGTATTTGTATAATTGTTGTGATCTCTTAATTTTTACCAATTCAGCTTTCATACGACAACAAAACCATAGTGTTACAACAAAAGCAACAATAAAAAGTATCAGCAGAACTGACGGTATAATCACAACTAACAACCATGATTCTAAACAGAAACAAGGGATGAATTACCAGTGGACTCCTGGTATAAATTACTTGAGATAAAGATGGATAAATAATGACAATAAACTTGAAATTTATCATATTTGACGTTATTACAAAGGAATCAAGAATTTTTCTAAAAAATCTGGTTCTGTTACTTTTATTCATTTACGACACTTTAAATTCATGCAAAAAATCAGAGAAAACTGTTGAACGATTCCTGAGATAGCTGGAATACGTAATCAATTTTGACCTTTTGACCTTAATCAGTTCATACCTTTTGAAAAATATGAGGAACAGATCTTGGGATATATTGAAAATATATTATTTTTTGCCAAAATTTGACCTTATAACCCTGTTTCCAATGAAGCGAGATATTTTCCAAAAATTCCTGAGCAGGATTGCAAAAACATGTAAAAAATACATTCCGTTAACTAACTCAAATTTTGCTTTTTGACCCTGTTTCCATTGAAAAATATTTTTTCGAAAATATCAGGCTCCTTTAATTTTCATCATTTTCATCATTCATAGTCATTTTTTTTCATTTATTACCCTATAACTTCATGCAGAAAATCCTAAAAAAGTATTGAAGGGATTAAAGACAGACGAACGAACAGATCTGAATTTATAGGACCACTTCGGTCCAATAAAAATGCTTTTAATTTCAAAATATGATAATTGGAGAAGTCAATAAATGAATAAATATCTGCTGTCAATAAAACTAGAATAATTATTAAAATTACCTTAACTATTGAATAAAAGTGGTTAATAGTTAATTTCCACACTTCTAGTATATGTTAGCAAATTGGTTAGTAATGGTTAATTTTTATTTCCATAACTTGAGCCAATAAATAATTTTCTCTATTCCAAATAAAACAATTAAAAAAGTATATTATCATATTAAGGAAATGATAGCTAATAGCTAAAAGGGGTAAATAAATAATTCGAGGAGAATAAGAACATAAAATCATAAGGATTTAAGGAGCCAGACAAAATTATTTTGTAAAGTTTGCAATTTAGCAGAAATATCTAGAATGGTTAAAGAAATCGGAAAAAAAAACCTGAGAATTTATGTAGACTACACTTGCGTTAAAATATTAATTAGACATGAAAAGAGAAATTGCTTAAAAGGGAACTAAACAAATTTTTAATAATATTATACAGTGTGTATCAAAAAGAACGCACTAAAGATTTTAAATCTAAATAATTCAAAATTTAGTTATCAAAATTAAATAAATTTTATATAGATGGGTAGAGAATATTCCTAGCTTTCCGATAACATTTTAATTTTTAGGCAAATGTTCTATTTAGAAGAGTTATTCTATGATTGGTGACTGTTTCTCCTTATTAATTGTAATTACTATAAATCGTCATTTAATTACATTTTAAAAAAATGAGAAACTTTTTATTTTTACAAAAATATATCTGATTTGAAACAATGAACAATAAATGGTTAATGACTTACACGAACCATTAAAGTTGTTATTTAATTGACATTTAAAATTTTAATGACTATAATTTATTGGAAAACCTTTATTATCTCTCTTCAGCGTAAATACTTTCAAACAATTGATAAATAATTAGAAGGAGCTTTAAATCATCTATACAGTCATATGAGTTTAGTTTATTTTAAGAAAGATCAACTTATAAAAAATCTGCTTTGAATTCTTTAGTGCGTTCTTATTGGTACACCCTGTATATGAAAGAGCTTCACAAATTATGAAATATACATTTTAAATTTTAAAAAAGCTTGTCTTGCTCTGGCTCGCTTGTCTCCCATTTGATGAGTAGAAAAGAATGGTAATGGTCCGAAAATATCTGAGTTGTCATCACATTGAGTTCAAAGCAAAAGTGCTGACACACTTTACATTGCTATAACATTTTAATTGAATGTTGAATATCAGAATGTTACCAAAATTGGCAGATATGTCGTGATCTATTGTATAGTGATCTATCAACAACAATTTAAAAATATTTTCGTTTGTTATGCCCTATCAGTATCAAGAAGAGCAAATATGGTGCATTTAATATTTTTTTACTGTCAATAAGCTCCGAAAAGGTTTTTATGAAAAAAAGATATTAATTTTTGACTCTAAAAAGTTAGTTTTTAAACATACCATTTTTACCATTAATTTCACCTGAAAATCATCATGGTCCCTATTTGTTTGTAGCTTTGTTTGTACAAAAAAATCAAAGAATCTGAGGAACGGATTTTTGAATATGTTAAAACTAGATCAATTTTGGTTAAAAATTAAACCTTTTCCCCATGTGTCCATTGAAACAAGAACGTTTTTCTTCCAAAAAACATTTTTCTTTGAAACATGGAATATGAAATAAAATTTGACCTTTTCACCCTAGTTACAAACAATAAAGAATTTTCTCAAATCTCTAGCTTTGAATGACGCAAGGACCTTGAGATATATTGAAAAAGATCAAATTTGGCCCAAATTAGACCTTTTCACCCTGTTTCCAGGGAAACAATAATTTTCAACAAAAATCGCGTTTCGTCACATTTGTTCAGTTATGACCCAATTTTTAACATCAAGCAAAAAATTAGATTAGTAATTAATAGACCAGTAATTATTTTAGAAAACTAATGAATGGATCTAATCTAATGATATAATGAATTTCCCTTTCTAATCATCTAGCTCTGTTGTGCAGTTAAATGAAATCTTACCATTCCATTGGTTTAATTTTCTATTAAAGGCATAGTTTTACTTTAGAAACAACTGTACCCTCCTTTTTACATATTAAGTACTACTTGGTTGGAACTGCTCCATTGTTTAAAAGTTTACCTTTAAGTAGTAAATTTTTATGTTAATTTTATTATAATTATAATGATATTATATTATACCATGTGATTATCTTTATAAATTGTGTATTTATAAATCTTATTGTACCTTCAAGGTGGAATAAGATATATTAAAAAAGATTAAAAATAAATTAAAACAAGGAATGGATTACCAGTTAACCCCCGGTATTAATTATTTTTGAAAATAAGAAAAAAATGACAGTATCTTAAAAAATACAAAATTGACATTTTGACCCTGTTTCCGTGGAAGCAAGAACTTTTGCTCCATCACTTCTCTACATTTATGACCCTTTCTTTGACTTCATGCGAAAAATCAGAAAACTGATGAACGGTTCCAGAGACAGCTGTGTTACGTAATAAATTTTGACTAAATGACCCCAGTTACGCACAAACAAGAATTTTCGGAATCTTGACACTTATGTCAGTTCATACCATATACTTGTCTCTAACTTTGTACAAAAAATTTAAAAAATCCGATGAACAGATCTTGAGATATATTACATATATGGTCAACAATAGCTTCAACAACCAATACCACTTTAGGTGTCATTAAATTTTGTAAAGAATATATGTGATATGCGATATACATTCGAATATAACGAATATATCTATAAATGCAGTTTGATGATAACCAATACCGAAATACTTACTCACGCACTCACTCGAGAATTGTTCTAGAAATTAAAAAGAGCAATATATAAACAAATGGATACGCACCGAGCTGGGAAAACATTATAGCACACGAGATTAAATAAGACATTTAAAACCTTATATAGTTTTTATTAATTGATATTTTGTCGTCCTAACTAATCATAATAATCAGTTGTTTTTCGTCGTTTGTTGCTGAAATTTATCAAATAATTCATCAAGATAAAGCTATAACATTTAAAACATTTCTTATTTTAATTTTTGAATGTAAAACATAAATATGCACAAATTTAATTTTTTTTCTGATCATACTTTTGTGGTTCAATTTTTTTAAAAGAATTTCGAACGTTTTTTTTACAAAACTCCACGTGATATTTAGTTTTTCAAGTGTGCTGCCTGAACGACCGCCCGCTTCCCATCCTGTAGTTGTATATCCCTGGTTTAGGATCCATCGACAAATAGCTTTTGCCACTATTAGCGGTATTTTTTGTCGTTGACACACAAAACGTATGAGTATGCGGCTACTGTACCCTAAACCACGAAACTTACTCAAAGCAAAAGTTTCTTCTATACAAAAAGAGATACAAAAAGAGACAAATGTAAGCAAATTCACACCTCATCAGTTATAAGATTTTTCATTTGTGTATTAAACTGTACTTGTTAGTTATTTTGTGTTATAATGTTTAATGTAATTGTTGTAGACTTATGTTTTTATTTATTTATTTTTGCAAGTGCTATAGATAGTGGACTTTCCATCTACGCATTACTGTATCAACTAGTATTAAAAATCATAGCTATCAAAAGATTGCAGATCATAAATATGAAATCAAATATTATTTCATGAGATTGCAAATTATGATGTTCATTTGAATATACAACTGACAACAAAATAATGTGTTTCTAAAGATTTCTTGGTTGATAACTTCTATGTTTTTCTACTTTAACAATGCATTTCCATGTAACGTTTTCCAGTCACACTACATTCTAATTTAAACTCCATATAAAGTTTTCTACTCACGCTATACATTCTTAAAGATGAATTTTATTGAATGTTAGATTTTAATTAGTAATTTGAATACTAAGCTGGTAAATATTAATTGATAATTAAATGATAATTCAAATAAAAAAGGCTATATTTTTTGCTTTTTTGTTTATAAAATCTTGAAACATAAAATCTCAAAAGCTACATATTAGATGAGATTGGCTATATTCTCCAACATGACAATCTAAAATATTATTTGAAATAAAAGTTTATGTTCGAAATTCGAATATTCTTGTTCCCTGGTTTCTAATGATATCAATGCACATTGAGCTATTTAATAGATTATTAGGTGTTAATTAGGAGGAAGAGTTGCGTGTTTTATTATTTATTATATAGTTTCTTCCGCTAGCAAGCCGCGATCTTGAAATATTGACTTAGCTTTTTACTCGAAGTTAAGAACCTTTGTGACGTAGACCTCGCTTCTGATCAGTTTAGATTTCTATAGGCTTATTGAATTCGCAAAAAAGATTTGGTATGGCTTTCATCAAACTGAATGGTAAAAATGATCAATATAAACATGTAATCTTTAACCACCTACACGGTAGGATACCCTTCACCTACTTCTTACCATAGTTGCTAATAAAGTCACTAAGAACAATATACTGCAAAGACATTTAAAATTTATAAAAAGGTTAAGTGTAAATCAAACTTGAACATAAGAGAATTATTTTTGTCAATGTTTTTCACCGAAATTTAAATAAATGGAAATGGAAATGGAAATAATAAATAAGTACAAGATTTGACTTCTGAAACTTATCGTCAATGCTTACAAATATAATCGAAATTATTACTTTTGCATAAATTACCGAGGCGCTGGATTCTAAAATAATTAAACAAATAAATAGATTCATTTAGGTTAACAGTAGATTATGTTATTCCTTATAATAAAAATCTCTTGCTGAGCGGAGGGCAAATATATAACTTTTTTGAAAATAAGTTTCTTTGATGGCTAAAAAAAAGCTAACAACTAATCGGATTATGGATTATTTTCACTACGGAATTAAAATTGTAGAGAAGTGTCTTTACAGTGTGTCCGAGAAAAAAGGAAACCCAAAGCTTATTGTTACGTATCTTTTTAATAATCCGATGTTTTTATAAACGGATTTCACAATAAGAAAGAGCATTTCTTTAGGTTTTTCTAGATACTTTTGGTTTCTAAAGAAAACTAGAAAATTTCCAAGATGTACACAACTCAATCACTTCACTTTAGACAACAGATTTTAAAGATCAATTAAAACTTTAAACAAAAGATTTACAAAAGAACTCCAAACGTGTAATAAAAAAAATCAATAAAGATATTAAAAAATTTTACATTTATTTTTTTCAGAGTTTTTTTTTTTTGTACAATTAAATCTTATAAAAGAAACGTGCAGTGAAACAAAAACTTTTATAACAATTAAGAAATCGGTAATTGATCTTTAAATATTTAACGATCTAATTTCGAGATATAATCCCTTATATCTCCAAATTTATTTACCCAAAAGAACCAAATCTCGTATTTTTGGAAAGCCAGTAAAATTATCTATCTAATGGTGAAATTTTTATAGAAAAATTTTTAAAATAAAAAAAGTTATACAACGACAAAATTTGGGTTTCCTTTTTTCTGGGACACACTGTAGAGGCACATTACTTTATTAAAAGATCGTGTTTTTTCTAACGTTTATTTAACGAATAAAGCCGTTTAAGGAGATATGACTTCATGAAAAGTAACGAACTTTCTCTTCCCATCGCCAAGGATTTCCTTAATATCTGCATATTTTCTTTATTTAGATATTTGTTAAAACAACACTATACTTTGCAGACTAAGAAAATCAACTCTTCCTTCAATAGTAATTTGATATTGAAATGTTGTTAGTAATAGCCATTCTCTACTGTACGAAAACAGTTTTTCAAATATTTTGACTTGCATTCTGTCTACTTATTAAAAGGATATTCGAAACGTTTGCCTTTTTTATTCGCTTTATTATTTTAGGAGATTTGTACCCTAAAAGTTGTTGCCATAGTTTGGCCAACCATTTAAATTATTATTTTTGAACCAATTGACTACGAGCATAGATTTTATGTTATTAGTGAAATATATAGAAGTAGTTAGTTAAAATAAAAGAAACTAATGGTCTTATGATTCCTTTTCTACATTTATTTCCATGTTTTCACAAACAGACGAAAGATATACAAGTCTATTTTTATTCAAAAAAGTTAAATAAAATTGAAAAATAATGTCCTTATTATTATCGAGTAAAAATCAAATAAGGCAAAATTCGCCTTCTATAATATATTTCTAGTGAATCTAAAGTAAAAATATTGTATACAAAATTTCTGAGGAACGTATATATTTCTTACCGTAAACACTAGGCGCGTAACAAATTTGGCCCGTTAAAAAAATTGACGCGTAAAAGAAATTGGCACATAAAAAAATGGCATGTAAGAAAATTGGCACGTAGAAAAATTTGGCACGTAAAAAATACGTTTGGCAGCCATGGAATGTTTGACACGTAGGGCTCGTAGGACACATTTGACACGTTGAAAATATACACACGTACAGCACCTTGACATGTTTGGCAAGTAAGACACGTATAGTAAGTGTGACCCACGTAGACATGTAAGACACGTTAGCATGTCTTTTAGTAGACTCTTATGTTCCTGCAAGAAACTTTGTACAAAAAATTAAAGAAAAATTGGAGGGATCATCATATATTTTGAAAAATATTGATTTTCGGGCCAGTACCGATCTTTTGAACACAATATTAGGAAAATAAGACCTTTTGTTAAAACTCCAACTCATTTTTCTGCACTGGTGACCCTTTAGCCTCATGCAAAAAATTAGGAAAAATAAAATAAGCAAGGAAAAGTTATTAGTGGTAAGTTTAAGAATGTGAAACTACCTTGTGTGTGCTTGTGGCAGACAAACTTCGTTCCCAGATCTTTATGTTTTTTTTACGATTTTTGAAACTATAAAGGCCCTGCCACAGGCTGACAAAATTCATAAAATTTTGAAAACATTTTGACGCGAATGATCAAATAACCCATATAGTTTGATTAGTTCGCGATTAAACTTAGAACCAAGTATAACGGTTAATACAAAAAAATTATATTAGCGAAATATTGTGCATGCTAAAAGTGACTTTAGAGAAGTAGCAGATTAATTTGCTAAATAAAGCGCATATCTTCTAAATATGAAGTTTTTTTAATAAAACGGATCATAATATTATATTGTTTTAGGAAAAGTACTCCTCCTAGTCTTGCAAACCCAAAGGGTTCCCCTCACTTTAACAACATGCTAGAAGCTGCACTAATATTAAGAATTCTTTTATTATCTTATATATCATTCATAACTGATAAGACATCGGGTTAACTTTTCACTTAGCATCGTAGGACTTATGCTACGAAAATCGCAAGCCTTTTCACAGTTCTAAAAACTACAAGAATTATGAAATACTTTAAAATATCATTAGTTGTGTACTTAGAATATTGCATTGTTGCTTTATGTACATTTCGAAGCATATTTTTAGAAATCCAAATTTAGATAATATTTGTGTGCTTTTTACACATTTATCTTTTCTTTTAATGACATAGATTGTTATTGTGCCTTCAATCTCGTATTATTAATACAAGGAGGTTATAAAACACACAGTTTCTCCACATCAAAACTTTTTTTCGCGTTTTTAAAGAACGAAGATGAAAAACATTTTTTTTATGAAAAATACTCATGGCCCTGCCACCTAACAATCACAGGACTTCGTTTTTACTTGTTTTATGATAAAATTGGCTGTTCATACAACTTTTCGAACTCATTATGCAGCAAATGAGCACAAACTATGACGAAAATATAGGATAAAATACTACAGTTTAATAGTATTTTACCAATTTTCGGGTACTCCGAAGCATGAGATATAATGCAAAATATCAATTTCCCACAACAACTGAATTTTTGACCTTATTTTTCTTTACTACTTTCATATTTAGGATAAGATAGTTTGTACTAATATGGCACCCAAAGACCAGGTAAATAATTTTGAAGCCTTAAGGTTTAATCCATTTGATACATCAAATAATATACTTCTTAATAATCTTTCTGATCCTTTCTGAGCTCTTTTTTTTAATGAAGGTAGTTTTCACAATTTTAATGCGCCTTACTATAACACAGAACAATTCACTTGTGAATTACAAAAAAATAAATATTCAGATTTTTCAGTTTTTCATGTAAACATTAGAATTTTTAATCAGAATTTCGAAACTCTTAAGAATTTTCTTTCTACATGTAAACAGTCTTTTAGTATGATTTGCGTCACAGAAAGTTGGATCTCAAATAATA
>JAYJMI010711943.1:0-13705 GCA_036873855.1 Sarsia tubulosa
TTACCACCTTTCAATCTTGATAAGTGTATGTAATTTGTCTTACCACCTTTCAATCTTGATAAGTGTATGTAATTTGTATTGATGTTTTCACATTTTGTTTTAATATAAAAACAATTAATTTCCATAACAATGCCTCAACAAATTTCTTGTTAAATGTTTTGTTTATCCAAGGTTTGGTATGGTGTTTGCCGTAGATGGATCCATAAAAGATAGTCCCGAAGAAAATGTGGGCGCCGCTATTGTTCGTGCATTTAGTTTTATCAAGTCAGATAAAAGTGAAAATGAAGCATTTTCTTTTCTGACAAAGGTAAATATTGTAATAAATTTTCTTTTAAATAGTTTTACGGTAATTTATTGAATGACTTAGATTTAAGTTTAAGTTAATTATCCTGCTAGTTAACGTGTCATTGCGTTGCAGCAAAATCCTGTATAGTTTTTCCAGGGTGTAAAATAAAGAATTTAATATATGTCCATGCAGTGTTCAGAAAAATTCTTTTTTTGATACTTTTGTAAGGATAATTTGTGATTTTTGGAAGGACAAAGGTATAAGTAAGGTGTTTTTGGTAAGACAGCAAGACATTTTGTCATACATAGCTGATAGCATATAGGCATATTTTTTAAGATATATATGATGTCTGACCCTTATTTCGCACCCTGCTTTTCATAGTATTTTAAGTTTTACATTAAGTTTAGGTATTACCAGAAAAAAATTAAAAATACAATAACCAAAAGATCAATCTTCATAAACAACAATACCTACCGGTAATTCTTATATTGTTGAAGATATAGTGTCATGGATATGTGCACAGATTAAAATATAATTTACCATTCTTGAACCCTGGTTACTGCTAGGAAGAATGCTATATGCTGGCTATACAATCCAATAGCGTTGGTTGTGTTTTGAGTAGATTCTCTCTATTTCTTTTTTAAAAACGAATTATTGCAGTAGCTTTTCGGAGTATTTAGTAGAGCTGTGGATAACTTACATGTTTCTGGCCTCTCATGTAAGTGACTGTAAACTGATACCTAAGTTTTGTTGTTTGTTATTTAAAATAGGTTTTGGGTTTCTATCTATTTAGCTGTATGGTAAAGCATCAGTAGGTGTACCAACATACAAGGAGTTGGCAGCATTATTTACATCAATGTACGGTGCTAGTGAGACTGAAGAAGTGTTAGGTGAAGATTCTGAATACGATGATCTTAGAAAGGTACGTGAATATTTCTAATTCTATTTGAATTAAAACTGTTGTTTCTCTTTGAACTCTGAACTAAATATAGAACTTATAGGAGGCTATTCTTCAGTGCAGAAACTCTTCAGCAGTTCTGAAAACTATTACAGAGATAGAGAAAGAAGTTCAACAATATTGTTCTAAAATTAACAAAAAAGTTTACAAACTAGGTTTTCACACTTTTCTCAGTTGGTTTAGCATTAGGTTGTTCCATTTCATTTAAATAACTTTATTTTATAGAAAGACTATATAATCTGTATCTTTGGAATTTCCAGATTTTAAGGTTCAGCACTATAATTTTTAGGGAATATGTCTTTGAATTTTGTACTTCTTTATTTTGATTGTAGACATCGTATCAGAAATATGTTAGTCTTGGAATCAAAACTTTACCCAATGTGTTAGTGAATGGTGAAGCTATCTCTCAGAAAGATGTAAGTATCTTTACAAGATGTCATATTATACTTTTTCAAACTTTTCAAAAAAAAAATCAATTGGCATACATAATTGCACTTTGAATTTTCTTTTTCACTGTTATTTGTCTATTCATATTTTTGAAGTCAAAACTTTTAAATTGCTGAGATATAGATAATTGCTTGTTACTTTGATATTTTTTCTGTTTCTTCTTTCTTATTGATTTGTTTTCATTACTATTTAGATAACTAATAATCTTGAACAATCATTGGTCGAAAAGATTCTTGCCCAGACCCCTCAAATACAACAAGCTGTTTATATGGTAAATAAAATAATTGTTCTAGAAGCAAGTAAAATTTTCGTGCAAATGGTGAAGTTCATCCCAGAACTAGTTATTTTGGTAGTAGCTCAAGATACAATCAATAGTTTTCTTTTGAGTTATTTTAAGCTCTCAAGACTCTCAAGCTATCAAAGCTCTCAAGAAAATTCCAAAAGTTTCAAATTCTTGCAAGTGCAAATGCAAATTCTTCTTCCAAAACCTTTTTTTTAAAATAAATGTGATGTAGAACGTACTTCTTGACATTGTCGTATACATTAAAGGCAAAGTGTCGCGAAAAAAGCTATGGCCATTTTTTTGATACGTTGAAAAAATAAATGTAATGTTTATCAAATTTATATTTTTATTGCGTTACACGTGGTCTATCTATCTAGCCTAGTTTCTACAGTGTCTATAAAAATGTAAACATACGAAAATTAAGCAGTCTGATTGGTTATTAGCTAGACAACACACTCACTTTAACTTAGTAGATATACTTTTCATTATTGGTATTGTTTTAATTTTAATTTTTCATTATTGCATTATTGTTTTTTAAAGAATCATACTCATAGCCTCAGTGTTCCAGATCTAATGAGAAGGTTTTAGGTTCGAATCCACCTCTGTCCCAATTCGTGCATAGAATAATATCATAGAGAATATTACGATGATAAGTTTTGTCTACAACGTCGTCAACTTATCAGTTTTAATAAAATTAGTTATTTTTCTGAATATATATATATAACACTTTTCTTTTTCTATCTTTTTCCAGGGTTCCTATTACTCATATCCTTCTGTCTATGATTTTGTGATGTCACAACCTAACGTAGCAACAAGAATAAACCCACTGATACAAACAGTGAAAGGGAAATACATGAAATTCAGTAAGTAGATTCATTTACTACCTTATTGAAATTCAGTGCTCACAATAGCGTTTAACTTATGAATTTAACTTGCTTTCTGTGTTATCGTCCTCTCTTAGTTTGAAATAATATGTTTCACCCCGGACTTTGCAGAAAACAAACATTTTTCAAGTATCTCAGGATCCTGTTACAGTATTATGATTTTTCATTAGAGCCAAATAAAGCCTTCATTCACATGAGATTAATGACATTATTTAGAAAATTCTTGCTAGCAGACACTGCTGTAACTTAACACTAGTCCAACTGTCCTTGGCGACCCAATTTTGATGACAGTTGAAAATTTGAAAAAACTGTCATTCAACCGTCCCATACAGCAATCCTTATTATTTTAAAAAAATGCTTGTTTAGTCATTAAAGTATAGTTTAAAGATGAAAGTAACTGCACTTTAACTAAAAATAAACTAAAAAATAAAGCTTATTTCAAGAATAATAGACCGTAAATGTTATGAACCCTTTTAAATGTTTTGGTTTATTGGAAGTGAATAAAATGAGATTTGATAAATTTTTTATTTCACATCAAAATTTTGATTCATTCAGTATTTATGAACCTTAACTATGAACCTTAAAGCAAAACTATGGTATATTTTTGAATTAATTATTTTAGCCATTTTGGAGTAATTGCTCTTTTTCAAAATAATAGAAAGACTGGCAACTGGTACCTAGACTCCTATTTTGTAATTCATAAATATGGAATAGAAAGATACTTCGATTTTACATATACCCTGGTGAATGTGTACTTGCCCATATTGTTCTAGGCTGGTGATGATATAACAGATTTGATAAAATTTGGGTCTAAATTTACTAAAATGCTCATAAATCCTGAACGAATCAAAATTTTGATGTGAAATAAAAAAATTGTTTATTCTCTTTCCAATAAATAGAAAAGATTAACAACCTTAACAGCATTCACAACCTTTAAAAAAGTATTAATTGTAGTATCCACAATTTTTGAAGATACTTGTACTGGCGCTCTAGGAAAGTCAGTTTGGAAAGTAAAAGGTTACACAAACAAATAACTGACGTCAAAAACTCAAATATTTTTATGTTAAAAAATATATCACATTAATGTTTTATTGTATTTTATATTTAAATTGTAAAACTATTTTAGTGTATCCATGCATGTATGTATGTATTGTGTATTCAAACATGAAAAACAATATTCTCTTCTATTTTATTATCTCATGTAACATCAGTGTAACAATATTTTTGAAGTTTTAAACTGGATTATTGATTGCTTATTTCCAGGTAGTGAAGAAAACAATAACGTTGATGTTTCGTCTTACACTTCTACACAAGCTAGTAATCAGCTCTTACAAAATGTCAAATATTTCATCTCTGATAAAGGTAGGAAAATTACTTATGTACATAAGATTGCTAGTAATCAAAGCTAGATTCAAACTCCCTGACGACAGAGATAGTAAAGTATATTTAAAAAATTATATACTTTTTTAAATATTGTGGGCAATCAGGCTTTAATCTAGCCCAAAGAGGAACCGGATTTTGGACTCTGCCCCTTCAAAAAACTAAAAAAAAATTTAAGAAAATATAGCATAAAAGTGCCTTTTTTCGGCAAAATCCGACCCTGCCCTCTCTTTCTAGATTAGTACCTGGCAATATGTCATTATTTACTGCAATTTGAATGGCTAATAGTATAACTTGAGAAAATAAGAAACTCTCAGCATTCATTTTGTTTAATTTTAAGGCTCGAAATCTTTATTATGTTTCTCACTATTACCATAAGTTTTAAATTCGGACATTTGTTAGGCCAACATCTACAACAACTAATTTGGCTACAGCAAAAAAAATGTTATTTTCTAGCCGGGCTCTTGAATATTCTCTGATATTATAAACAGTGAGTTTTAAGAAATGACACAGTCATAATTGTTTCATTTGTATCTTTAGGTGCATCTACAGTTTTTGTTGTTGCGAATGCAGATACAGTTGATGGTCAAACGTTAATAACTAATGCAATGAAGTATGTGCTCAAACAAAAAGATATGCGATTAGCTGTCATACTACACAGTAATGATAAAGATGCTACAGTTTTGTCATATAATACAGCTATACAAATCATATTTGATTTACGAGAGAAGTTGATTTCTGGTGTAGCAAAGTTATTGCTGAAATTTTTAGAAAGTGATGACACTTTAACAGATTTGTTGAAAACTGAAGATAGTATTAGCAAAGTTGCATCAGGAATTACAGTATGGTTTTTTTTTTTATGGATTGATATTTTTGAAACGATACTTTTGCCTATTAACTCCTTATACCAAAAATATTTTAAACTTGTATTTTTAATAAACAAACCTATCAAGTGCTTTTCTAATTTATATTATTTTCAAATATGTTTAATTTAATTTATTTTTGTCAATTGAGTTAGTTACTGCTATGTATCTATAGTATTTCTGTATCTGTGTAGGGTATCAACAAAAAGAAACTGTATGAATTATTGACTTCTTTGTAGGGTATCAACAAAAAGAAACTGTATGAATTATTGACTTCAGCTGATGCAATTAAACAAGCAAACTTTGTTGTTGAAGAGAATCAGAAGCTGTTAGAGAAAGCATTGAACATTAAAGCTGATGACAATTATGTTATTGCTAATGGAAGGGTAAGTGAGTCAGGTTTAAAAAAAGTTATTGCAGTTTTCTGAAACTTTCTAAAACCTGTCAAACCCATCACGTTTATGTTTTGGTTGGACAGACAAATGTTTTTTTTGGTCAAACAAATATTTTTTTTAAAAATAATTGCTGGTCTTAACAACTCAAGATATTGGTATATCAATTTTGTTTTAGGTCTGACATAAGTTTGTAAAACTTTCTAAAACCTGTCAAACCCATCAGGTTTATGTTTTGGTCGGACAGTTTTAGATGCTTGACAACTATTTAAGAATTACTTGCTATTTCACTTGGATAAATATTGCATTGCTTGGTAGCTGTATCCCCTTTTCGTTCTTCAAATGTCTGTTTTAGATGATGAAGTTGATGATGTTGTTCTTTCTTTAGATGATCGGTCCGTTAGTTAAGAATGATATCTTGGTGAAAGAAGATTTTGAACTTCTTCAAAACTTTGAGAATGGAAGATGCGGCTACAAGATCAATGAAATAGTAAGTTTCCAACTATTATTTTATTTGACCTCTTCACCTCTTCACCTCTTCACCTCTTCACAATTGATCTTTATAAGTTGTGGTTTGTAGTAAAATCAACCATAGTCAATAAGAAAATTCATCAATGATTCGCTTTTGTATACAAAAGTTTTGAGTGTCTACCAAGATGCTCATCAATTTCTCAATTTTTTTTAATGAGGGACCTCATTAGAAATTATATCGTTAAATTATTTAAATACTAAAGATATTTGTTTAGGTGTACAAGATGTCGCTACCCGACCTCCCAAAAGAAGGTATCGATCGTTACAAATCAGATTTAGTAATGAAGACAACTATGGTCTTAAGTGAGTTGGATAAAGATACCAAGAGAACAGTGTTCACATATAAAGATGATAAACACAGGTAATTTACTTACCATTTACATGAATACCTTGATATTCTTTCGCATGAACTACAAATTTGCGATTTTAATGACATTAAAGTTAAAGTAGTTACTTGAAACTAAGTAATAAGGGATTAATTTAAGGTGTAAAAAACTTTTCTAGATTCATATTATAAATACAGATAATGGTAGTTAAATTCGAAAAACTGAGACTCTTGTTTTATTCTTTTACGTCATCTTGTATTATTCTATATCTTATGTCACACACTCTTTGTAATCAAATATGCAGTTTCAATATAACCTCCCTGATTTTACTGAAATCAACTGAAACACAATATTTTTGTAATCAACCGAAATATATAAAAAAGGTTGCATTGTAAACAACAGTAAAATTTGAAAACATCTATTTTGCTTTGCTTCGGATGATTTCTAAACCCTTGGTTGATTTATCTCAGACTAACCTCAGTGATTTATTTTAGCATTTATTTGGTTTGTTAAAAAGCATTATATCGCACACTGTAATTTGATTCTTCTACATCTAATATTTCTAAGGGGGATTTCTGATGACCAATTCAAAACATTATTGAACAATATTTCGAATATCAAAGAAAAATTACTCGCTATCAAATTTAGATATAAAGTATAGTTTCATCAAAATAACCTCTCCCTTGTAAAATTAATGTAAGTTTGTTTACTGTTATTGAATGACATTTTTAGTGTTGTACATTTACCAGCACAATCCAGTGCCATTGCAAGTCTTGATGTGGATGCTATCTTGGATCCACTGAGTAAAGGTAAAAATAATATTCGTCAAAAATTTAATCTTTAACAAAATTACTCAAAACGGTTTTTATTCCACACCATCCATTCCCTGATCGATCATGTATTACTATGATTATGTACTACTAAGCATTATAGTCACACAGGAGTCACATATGATTTCCGATACGTAGGGGTATATTTTACCTTGTTGTGATATGAGCAAGGTTGTTTTCTTGCTACGAAGCTGTCACTTTAAAATTAAGTCAATTAAATACAGTGTTTGAAAATCAGAATTTAAATCACTAACACAGTGAAATGAAGGCAGTTGTAACTTTTGAAACTCAAAAGTAAAAGGCTATTTATGTTCAAGCTATAATATATTCAAGCTATATTGGATCTCTGGCTTTGCCGAAGGGTTCCTATAAATTCAGCTCTGTCTGTACGTCTGTCCGCCTGTATCATGTTTCCTCAGAAACCGCTCATTAGTTTTTTCTGATTTTTTGCATCAAGTTAAAGGATCATAATTGATAAAATGTTACAGGGCCAAATTTTTGAAGGAAAAAAATCTTAGTTTCCTAAAATAGGCCCCAAAAATCAACATTTTTCAAAGTAACTCAAGATCCCTTCATTATTATTTTTTTTTTTTGCGGAAAGTTAGAACTAAAAGTCTTCAAACATAAGTGTCATGATTCCGAAAATTCTTGTTTGTGGGTGAATGAGGTCAAAAAGTCAAATTTTTGTGCGAAATTGATATTTTACATGATATCTCATGTTCAATTTATTCTCTAAGACTACCAATTCATTTGATAACAATTATAGTTATTATGAAAGTGTAGCATTTTCTTCATAATTCTGCTCATTTGCTGCATGATGAGGTCCGAAAGTCAAATTTGTGATATTAATGTTGATGTAATAGTTTTAATTTTTTCTTTTTATTTAATAGAAGGTCTTTTTAATGCCTTTTTACATGTTTTTACAATTCTCTCATGTTCTGCATGATAAGGATAGGAAAAAGGAAAAATTTGAATAAAAGTTCTGGTTCAACTGGGGATCCACTGGAAATCCACTGGCAATTCATCCATTTATATATCCTATATTTTTCTATATTTCAGGAGCACAAAAGCTTGCTAGCATATTACCGGTGAGTAATCATTCATTTGTATCACCACACTTTACATAGAGTTTTTCTTACTGCTCAACTTCTGTGTGTTGTACTTCTAAAAATCAAAATCAAAACCCATCATGCTTTGTTTATCTTACATCGCACATCTCTCAAAACAAACAGTTCGAAAGATTTAAAGTTAAAAACTGTTTGTTTGAATGAAGTTTCTGACCACCTAATGCTGTTATTAATTGAAATTAATTTGTTCTCTTATTTCTTAGGTTATCTACGAATCATTCAATGTCAACTTGAAAATCTTTCTTAATCCTAAAGCTAAACATTCAGAAATGCCTGTGAATAGGTAGGTGTTAATCCTAAAGCTAAACATTCAGAAATGCCTGTGAATAGGTAGGTGTTAATCCTAAAGCTAAACATTCAGAAATGCCTGTGAATAGGTAGGTCTTAATCCTAAAGCTAAACATTCAGAAATGCCTGTGAATAGGTAGGTCTTAGAAGTGCCTTGCTTTATTTCGTAGGTCTCAACAAGTTTCGTACTAAAAATTTATCATCAATTTCTGTTTGCTGACTTGAGCGTTTGAAATGAAATGAAATATGTTTATGTAATATTATTTAACTTATGTGAAGTATTATAAAAGCAAGTAAATTTCAGATTAATTTGTCTTACAATGATTCTTGTGAGTCTTGCACCAATTACAATGGTTTTATGATTTTAGAAACCTTATGATTTACTTTCCCACAAAGTTAATAATTGATTTAGAATTTAGTGTAGCTTTAAAATTTCTTTCTTTGAAACTTTTAGGTTTTATCAATATGTCATGCAATCCAAGTTGAATTTTAACGACGATGGTAGCCTGGTTGCAGATCAAGCAGCTGTGTTCACCAGTCTACCACATTCAGCTTTACTGACGTTGATCATGGATACACCACAGAGTTGGCTCATAGAAGCTACGGGTTCAAATCATGATTTAGATAACATTCACTTGGATAAGGTTCGTAGAAAACAACCAATTCTTATTATATCAATGATTTATATTTGCTAGCTCCCACGCTATTGTAACAACTGACTTCCAACAGGAGGTTCACAACTTAATGTTTTTTGCATTCTTTTATATTCGTAATGTAATGAAGGAAGTTTATTACTTATTAAAAATTGGCCATACTACAGTTAGAACGTAGGGACAACACATCAACTTATGGAAACTATCCTGGTCATACTACAGTTAGTACGTAGGGACAACACATAAACTTATGGAAACTATCCTGGTCATACTACAGTTAGTACGTAGGGACAACACATGAACTTATGGAAACTATCCTGGCCATACTACAGTTAGAATGTAGGGACAACACATAAACTTATGGAAACTATCCTGGTCATACTACAGTTAGTACGTAGGGACAACACATCAACTTATGGAAACTATCCTAGCCATACTACAGTTAGAACGTAGGGACAACACATCAACTTATGGAAACTATCCTGGTCATACTACAGTTAGTACGTAGGGACAACACATCAACTTATGGAAACTATCCTGGTCATACTACAGTTAGTACGTAGGGACAACACATCAACTTATGGAAACTATCCTGCTTTTATACTGATCCTTTACATTGCCAAAAAATTAAAGTAAATTCAATAAAAACAAACTGGAGCTTTTTCTTAGCTTCTTTATTCGAACTTGATCGCACTTAGACAGTAATTACTACACAATAGTAATTATTAATATTCAATAATGTATAATATGATCACATGTTACAGGCTGGCGATGTTGTTTACGGAGATTATGAGTTGGAAAATATTATCGTTCAAGGTTCATGCACTGATGTCGGTACCCATCAGCATCCACGTGGGTTGCAATTCGTCCTTGGTACCCAGGCCGAACCTGATATGTTTGACACTATCGTCATGGCAAACTTGGTAATTAGTAGTTTTTGTTCTAGAATAAATAAAAGATATGAAAGGTAATTACAGTATAAGTTTCTTAGGCACTAAACTTTGCTGATGCGATAGGCTTTTTCTATAGTATAAACTAGGTTTTGTTTTAATATTTAGGAATATTTTGTCAGTACTGCATTATTCTGATTTATTTTATAACTAAATTACGAAACTACAATAACCTGTGTTTGGGATTTTGTGCTTGGGTAAAATTTTCTTGTATCAGGCTCTATTCTGAAAATGAGGGGCAGGTACTGGTATTTGTGAGAAAGGACACTTTTGAAGCAAAATTTTCTTCAAAAAGGTTCTTTTTAAGTTAAATTTGTGTGAAAGTGCACTCTTTTAGCAGATTTATGTAGGGGCAGCGTCAGGAGACCTGACCCTCTTTGGTGCTAGCTATTCTAGCCCTGACTGTTTGTTCTTTCTTTTTTTGTTGTGTACAGTTTATATAGTATATTATTGTTGTTTACAGTTTATATAGTATATTATTGATTTGACACATTCTAGGGATACTTCCAGTTGAAAGCTTTCCCTGGTTCATTCGTTTTACAATTACGAGAAGGTCGCTCCTCACAGATTTATCAAATTGAAAGGTATGAAATTTTAAGTTGAAAACTAAATTTTCTCAGATAATGTAAAAATTTAGCAAATAACAAAAAACAGCCTTGCACAACATTTGTAGTTGTTTTCAGGAGTATTTCAGTAGTTAAAGGTGTTAAAATTTCATATGTATGCATACAAAAATGCACTGGTAAAAGGAGGTTAAAATCTCCTTTTCTTGAGGCGTTCCAAATGAGGTCTGTGAGAGAGTGATCGCTTTCCTCTCATGTAAAAGTCTCTGTAGTATTTTAATAGAAAGAATATGCAATTTCATGATAAAAGGTTTAAATTTTGATAGCGGTTTCTATTTTTTATCGAAGTATTCATTCACTGATTAATTTGTTTACTAGCCTGGAAGGTGGTCAAGTACTGAATGAGGGTCAGAATTACACAGTTGTTATTGATGATTTTACTGGTAAATTTCTCAAAGTCAAGGTAAAGTTGTTTATATGAGTTATTGCAAGTATTATTCGTTATTATAAAAAAGATTATCGCGAAAAAATATTGCAATGTTGGTTTAAAGTTTTAAGTTTGGATTTGAAACCATGTCAATAATTAAATTTCTAAAGTTCGAAGCAAAATTAAGTGTAAAATCAATTCACTACTTTTGTTTGTTGCAGGTGAAACGTCAAGAAGGTGCAGAGAAAGAAGATTTGTTAGGAGGTGATGGTAAAGAAGATGAAGATGAAGTCTTTGGATTGTGGGATAGCATTGCTAGGTAACCACTGTTTGTTTATGTTAAGTATTTGGATTGTGGGATAGCATTGCTAGGTAACCACTGTTTGTTTATATTAAGTTTTTGGATTTTGGGATGTTTATTTATACAAAATGATCATTTAGCGCACGGTGCATTGCAGTGAAAATCCGTGGACTAATCCATTACACTATACGCAACGTCTTACGCCGAAGACGTAGTGTAATGAATTTGTCCACGGACTTGCACCGCAACGCACCATGTTCTAACTCTGGCTACTGCTAGGTAGTATTTTAGGCGCTCGCTATGCATCCAGTAGGGTCGGTTGTGTGTGGTTGGTAAATCCTATATATATCCGTATCAAAACCATAACTTTAATCGATTGAAGCTCTGGCTGACGTCAAAAGATGCTTAGATAAGCTCCCTGATCTGATGAGAAACGATAAAAGTGCATATATCAGTAGGGAGTAAATACTTTCATTGAAACGATGTGATACGTACCCTGTTCTAATAGTGACATATTTTCAGCTAGTGACATTATTTATTCTATATTTCTATAGTTATGTAAAGACGAAAGAAAAATCATCGAAGAACACTGATGGTAAAATCCATATCTTCTCCGTTGCTACTGGTTTGTTGTACGAAAGGTTTCTCAGGTGAGCATTAGTTTGACATATCTTCTCTGTTGCTACTGGTTTGTTGTACGAAAGGTTTCTCATCATCAGTTTTACACATTTGCTGGAAGCATATTTATTTTAAGAAATAAGTTAAATTATGTTATTGATTTTCTGTAACTGTACTACAACCTTCCCAAAGTTCCCCAGCATTCGACATTTTCATGACAAACAAAATATCAAAATATCTGTTTTTAACAGTTATGCATTACTACCTCCGAAAATTATTACTGCCGGAAACAAGATCAAGTATTTAAAAAAAAATCTTCTATTACGACATTTTACATTACTTTTCGTATAATATTTATAATTATGTTATTATTTTTGTTGCAGAATCATGATGTTGTCAGTGTTAAAACATACAAAGACACCTGTGAAGTTTTGGTTTCTCAAGAATTATCTATCTGCAAGTTTAACGGTAAGTCGAGTATATTTATTTTGGAAATTTGTTGTGGTTCGTTGAGACAATTCAATTTTACAAAACGTAATCATATATGGAAATATTTTATTCAAAACTTTTATCCGAAATTAAATACATTTCTTTTATCATTTTTCTATTAGTCCGGAAAGCTTATGTTAGTTTGTTCATTGCAGTAAATACTGTAGTTGCTGATAGAAAAAGCTTATGTTAGTTTGTTCATTACAGTAAATACTGTAGTTGCTGTTAGTTTGTTTATTGCAGTAAATACTGTAGTTGCTGATAGTTTGTTCATTGCAGTAAACACTGTAGTTGCTGATAGTAAACACTGTAGTTGCTGATAGTAAACATTGTAGTTGCTGATAGTAAACGCTGTAGTTGCTGATAGTAAACGCTGTAGTTGCTGATCGTAAACGCTGTAGTTGCTGATCGTAAACGCTGTAGTTGCTGATGGTAAACGCTGTAGTTGCTGATGGTAAACGCTGTAGTTGCTGATGGTAAACGCTGTAGTTGCTGATGGTAAACGCTGTAGTTGCTGATAGGAAATACTGTAGTTGCTGAAATGTAGCACGTAGATTTGCATGGAGATTTTGTTTCTTTATAGTCTTTAATTGTAAGAAGTATAAAAAGTATTGTGCTTAAAATGAAATCTTTATTCTTTAATTTCTTACTATTATTTTTCCTTCTCCATTTAGAGTTTTCTTCCCCATTTTGCTGAAAAGTATGGTTTTGAATACGAGCTGGTTCAATACCAGTGGCCTAAATGGTTGAATGGTCAAACTGAAAAACAACGAATTATTTGGGGGTAAGTAACTTAAGTGTTTTCAAGATTATGAAATTATGAAGGTTGTTAATTTTCTTTTTGGATCCCCGTCTTTGACGGAGGGATCCTATAAATTCAGGCTTGTCCGTGCGTACGTACATACGTAATATATATCCCAAGGTCTGTTTATCAGATTCTTTTAATTTTTTGTATAAAGTTAGGGAAAAGGAAAAGTATAAGGTATAAACTGACATAAGTGTCAAGATTCCGAAAATTCTTGTTTGCGCGTAACGTCCGTCCGTCCGTAACACGTTTCCTCAGAAACCGCTCATTAGTTATTTCTGATTTTTTGCATGAAGTTAAAGGG
>JAYJMI010712054.1:2356-13701 GCA_036873855.1 Sarsia tubulosa
ATGCTTATTTGCCAGAAATGGAAGTCTGTGTGTTTTATCGCAGCTAGCTAAATGTGTTTTATCATATTTAATGTGTTTTATCCTCATAACGTTGTTTTACCACATGTGTTTAGGGGTCTGGCACCAGCTGACACAAGCGCAAATGAAAATCATTTACAAGTTGAAATGTCAACATCACTGGGTATTATACCCCACCAGGTATAACCAACATTTTAAAGACATTTGTAATTCAAATTCATTAAAAATAGTTGAACAAGAAGTAAATGCGTGTTTGCAATCAATATTTTAATTATTACTTAATAGGAGATGTTAGATATCAGCTTCGTTGTATTAAATTTATATTTCAATATATGTTTGCAAACAAAGGTTGATACTCTCACCACAATGTCACGGCTTCATACACGTTGCTGAAGATCTCCAATTAGAGTGAAACCCGTACGTTGTATGGAGGGATGGAGTATCTAGTGAAAACCTTTCAAAAAATATTTATTTTACTCATACTTCTGAATGTATGTTGGTTTTTAAAAAATCACTAATAAAGACTGAAAGACCACCACTTGAAACTTTCACTAACAAATTTATTTTACAATTTAGATAATTGGTTTATTATTACTATATATTTTTTTATCTTGTTATTTTGTCATTTAGATTCGTTGTTTTCTGTCACGTTTCCATACGGTGCTACCAGCCACGTGTGCTTTCGACAAGTGCACTGGATGCTCCCCAATAGTAAGTGCAACTCATATAATATGGTTTTCTCAGAATTGCCTCAGTAATTGGACTCCCGGCTTCGCCGATGGAGTCCTATAAATTCAGTCTTGTACGTACGCAGTACATACGTTCGTTCGTTCGTAATTACGTTCTCAGAATTGGCTCGTTAGTTTTTTCTGATTTTTCGCATGATAGTAAACATCCATAAATGGTAAGAAGTGACAGAGCCGGATTTTTTTTTTGAAGTTAAAGGGTCAAGAATGAAGAAAAGTGGCAGAGTCTAGATTTTTAGAAAAAAAATTTTTTCAATGGATATCTCAAGATCCGTTCATCGGATTTATTAATTTTTGGTACAAAGTTGAAGATACATAAATGGTATAAACTGACTTAGGTGTCAGATTTCTGAAATTTTTTGTTTGCACGTAACTGGGGTGAAAAAGTCAAAATTAATTACATGACCCAGCTATCTCAGGAACTGTTAATCAGTTTTCTCTGAATTTTGGCATGAAGTTAAAGTGTCATAAATTAAGAAAGGTGTTACAACCAGAATTTTTAACAAAGTCAAAAGGTCAAATTTGATAAATCTTAAAGTATTTTCAATTAAATATTTCTATTAAATTTTTTTTGTTTTGGTAGAAACAATTTGTTAATCTCATCATTATTTTTCTCTAGATCATCGATGCATATGAGAAAGATGGTTTTGCGTTCTTGTTGAAAGTGTTTAATGTACCAAAGTATCTGGAAGATATGGCTGGTTTAACTGAACTGCATGCTTCGATTAATGATTCAGATGTAAGTAGCTTCAGTTTCAATGAAATAAATTATTAAATCCTGTAACGCTAAAGTCTCCTACACATAATTGCTAAATATTTCGACTTACTTTTTTGTTCAACAGTAAGTTTTCCTGACTGTAAACGGGGCTGAAAAGGAAAAGCAGTAATGTAGTAATGGGGGTAATCGGGACAGGTAAGGTGAATCGGGTGAATAATTGTTCGTCGACGAGTTGAATGTTTACAAGACATTTTACTTTTAAATATTTCGTGCATAGTCAGTGTGTAGCTGTTGATATGACAAAAATAGCTACTGTTCCGATTCATCCACCCGATTTCACCCCAATTTGTTTTTCTTCAGTAGCTTTGCTCATTGTATACTAAATCGTATCCCCTTTGTATATATTTTTATTAAATCTGGGTAAAAGTATTTTGTTTTGAAAGTATCAAATCTCTTTTTATACACATACACGTTTATCTTTTCCATGGTAGGTAGAAGAATTAAGTGATAGCGATGACGAAGATGAGTGATCACGTGGTTATTTATTTATCACATGGCTATTTATTTACTCTTTCTCCAATGTAGATATGGGAGTTTAGCGATTTCGAAGATGATTAGTGCTGACGTCATCAGATCACGAATAATCAAAGCAAAATGAAATCTTTAGGAGATAATAAAAAGAAATGTACATTAAATTTAGAAATAATTTAAAAAGGTTAATTTTATTAAGATTTTACAGTAAATTGTATGTCTGATGATGTCGTCCCGAGTCAGTTTTTATTTTTACAATCTCTTCGACTTTTGGTGATGCCAATTCAATGTATCTACCGTATCCCTTCTTATCAGTGTAGCGTTTTAAATATCTATTTATTTATTTTTTAAAAACGTTTTTGGAAAAAATCATCAGTTTTTAGCATTATAAATTATTCGTTATACCAGCACACTAAATAAAAGTTTGATTTGAATTTTTAGTGAGAATGCAATATAGCAAAAGTTTCTATGTTCAATTTTAAAAACGTTTGCTATTATTTACAATTATAACGAGTTATTTATTTATTTCCAAATTTATTCTTTAGTTTTTAACAAAAGCATTTGGTTTTGTTCCCAGGACATCAATATTTTTAACAGTAGGTTTTCCATTGTTATAATCATTCCCTGATATTAAATCCGAATTCATAATTTTATTAAATTATATTTTTCTAAGTTTATTTCGGCTGATGTCAGCATTTTTATATATCGAATTATATTCGGTTGACGTTACTTCCAAATGCATATACATTTTATTTAGTTTAGAGTATAATAAATGAAAAACTTTTTCTTGTAGTTTTTATATACATAAACGAATAAATTAAGAATTTTCACGTGAAATTGTATTTTGTTTCTTTGAATAAGTATCAATTTTTTTTGTTTTTTAATATTTCTCCGTTCTCCTATATTTGCCAATAACCTTTTTCTGTCAATAAAATCCATTCATGATCGCCTCTAATATCTTTTTTATCCAAAGTTTTATAAAAAAAACTCAAATCATTTGATGGTATAAATACTGGTATAAATAGTATGTATGAAAATTGTGAAGCTTTTCGAATTGTGACTTTAAGTTTTAAAAAGCTGCTTAAACTTTGTAGCTACTTATTTTTTAGCCATTTATATTAAATAACTTTTGTCAAATAAATTGCTATAAATTTAACGAAAGTTAATCTTAAAAAATATATTATTTGCATATGTAGCTTGTTTTACCTTTAGAACAATAGAACTAATATAAGAATTCAAAATGACGGACGATCAATTCAGTAGTATAAATTTCAAGAAAAAAGTAACCCGAACGCCAAAAATTATTACATTTGAAGAACGGAATAAAATAACGGGATATCGGAAGCGTAAACCCATAATAACAAATACAGAGAATGAAGATGAAAATTTAGATTTTGTTGACGTAGCAAGAGACGTAAAAAACTTCGGAATGACCGGATTCAACCGGATTGATCAAAAGAAAAACCAACAACAATATGCAGAATCGTTAGGGGCTTATAAAAGAAAAGGACTTAAAGTACCGTACCCTTTACTTATGGAACAAAGAAAACGGAAAAAAGAAAAGGAAGAAAAATCAAATGAACTGGATCGTGCGATGGGTATATTTAAAAAGAAAAAGACAGACGAAAAAGTAGATATAAGAGAAAAATATAATTTAGGGAGATGGGTAGATAAATCAAAACTTGGTAAAATTACTAGAACTAACAGTATAAAAGTAAATGAAAAAGAAATAGCTAAAGTCGCTCGGAAGAAATGAAAAATTAATATTTTGATGATAAATTAATATAATGATTTGTAATATTTATTTCATTGTTTAAATTACATCCTCTCAAACTCCCGTCGTGTTATTTTGTGTTATCTCAGGTGCCGAATAAACAAATAGATCTATAGTATTAATAGCCGGGGAGATAAATTAACGAGCAGGAGGGGCGTTTGTTCGAGCAGGTCTGCAGACTATAGTTTTATCCAAGAATTTTTTACCTGAACAAAGAAAATCAAGAGGAACCTTGAGACTTCGTCAATTTCAAACATTCATCATCCTTCAAAAAAAATTAAATTAATTACTTTTACTTTTCTAATTTGTTATTCAAAAACAGTTATTTGTTCAGATCTATCCTATTTCAAAATCTCTATAAAGTATTATTTCATATAAAATGTTATTTCAACCTCTGTGTATTATTTCATGTAAAATGTTATTTAACAAAATTAGTCCTACTTGAATCATGGAAGAAAAAGATGAAAAAGTATACTTTAAAAGCGCGTAGATACTATAGACAAAAGCGAGTAAGTACAATTTACTTTTTTGAACTACAGTTATTTTATTTTCGGAAAATATGAAAACAAATTAAAAGGGTGAGTAAGTTTATGAAAAGAAAGAAACCTATATTGTTTGGATATTGACTTTACAACAGATGATAAAGTTTCTATGAGTAAACTTCCCTCTTTTATTTCTAGTATTATAATAAATAATTATTGTCTGTGACATTCCCGTACTAGAATATCAAATACTTTATTTTCTTTATACGAAACAGATGTTTCCCCTTACAGATAAAACCTACCCGATAACTTGTTTATATGCTTTCAAAAATTCACAGTTAAGATACTTTTAACTTAACTTTATGATTCAACTAAAATGTCTTTTGGAAAGCTACTTGGAAATTTAAATGATTTAAAAAAGAAATATCGTCCACTTGAAAATATATCTGACGATGATTTTAGTGAAGAACAGAGTTGTGTGAGTTTAAATGAAGACGTTGCAGAAGATGTAAAAATCTCCTCCCGTAGTGCTTTTTGGAATATCTGCAATTCCATTCAGGGTGTTGCTATCCTAGCGATGCCGTATGTGATCAAAGGAGGAGGGTGGTGGAGTATACTAGCGATGGTTTTAGTAGCCATACTCTCAGATTATACGGGACAGATCTTGATCAAATGTCATTATGAAGATATCTTTGATGAAGTGACTGGTGAAACAAAACAAGTACGCGTAAGGTAAAACCAATAATTTCATGCGATTATCTACAATACTTTTTTCTCTGAAGTCATAAAACTTAACGTGTTTCTTTTTTTATTGTGCGAATTTTGAAGTAAAGAAGCACGCCCGGTGTACTTGAAGTATTTACACTAGAACATTTTAGAATAGTAATAGACATTTATTCTGGATAAATTGGGTAACCGCGATTTTTCTTTAATTTCATAGGGAATATTTTTCGCCGTGGTCAATTTTTAGTTTGCATCTTGCATGAGTTTATACCGTACAGCAAAAGTTTCTTACAGCGAAAATCCTATCAAAGTAAGTCAGATAGGGTTTACTTAATCTGGCTCTTTGGCAAGGAGGATTTAAAACTAAGATAAAACTTTTCTGATTTTATATTATAAACCAATTTTAGTCGTTTCGTTTAGAAATATGACACTGTATTCCTGAGGTCAAAAGATCAAAAAAAAATCTAACTCTGGAACTGTTTATCCGTTTTCTCTGTTTTTTTGCATAAAGATAAAGGGTCATAAATGAAGAAAAGTGACAGCCCGATTTTTGACAAAAATTCTTATTTTCCTAAAATTGGGGTCAATGGGTCAAAACTGACCCAAAAATCAACATTTTTCAAAATATCTCAAGATCCCTTCATTTTTTTTTTTTCATTTTTTGCTCAAAGTTAGATCTAAATAAAGGCTTCAAACTGGCATAAGTGTCATTATTCCGAAAATTCTAGATTGCGTGTAACTGAGGTCAAAAAGTCAAATTTTTGTGCAAAATTAGCATTTTGTATGTTACAAAGTACCAATTTATTTGAAAATTTGTGCAATGATAGATATTATTAAAGACTTTTATTTGATCCTGCATTTTCTTCATAATTCTGCTCATTTGCTGCATGATGAGGTCAAAATGTCAAATTTGTGTTTATTTTATTAATGAAAGATCAATGGTCGTTTTTTTTGTTTGATTATCAAAATACTGTTCTTGTTCTTTTTTTTTCTTGACCTTTTGCCGGGGGTCCACTGGTAATTTATCCCTTGTTATGATTGCATGTTATTTTAGAGTGTCGTATGCAGATATTGGTGATTCTGTGTGGCCTTACTATGGTAAGCAACTGGTGTTAGCAGTACAAGTGTTAGAACTTCTATTCATGGCTACCCTCTATCCTATCGTTGCTACATCCGTAATGCGAGCTTTACTACCCAACCTTGTACTGTCATCTGGCATGTGGGTCATAGTCTTCGGTGTACTCATGTTACCCAATATTTTCCTGCGCCAATTACGTCATATATCAATTTTTAGCACAATTACTGTTATTTCGGCTACGACTATTTTTATCGCTGTCACTGTATATTGTTTTACGGAAGCCGAAACATGGCATGCTCATGATTTAAGAGAGTTTGACTTAAAAGAGTTTGTTGCATCTATTGGGGTTATGATTGCCAGTTATTCTTCACAAATGTATTTGTCTGTTATTGAAAGTGATATGAAACACCCACAGAAAATTGGTCCCATTATGAATTGGGGATACTTAGCTATGACATCTTTAAAGATTGGAATAGGAGTAATTGCGTATTTGACATTCGGTGAAGATACTAAACAAGTAGTTTCTTTAAATTTACCGCCGGGATTTATCCTTAAAACCGTTAACCTTGTTGTTTTGATACTGTCGCTTACTTCTTACACGTTACCCATGTTTACTGTGTTTGAAATATTAGAAAAGGACTCGAAATGGATGTTTAATGCTGATTATTCGACCTTGGATGATAAACCAAAAGTCGAGAAGGATGGTAAAGAAAAATCAATACGACGTACGATTATTCGATTATTCTTGGTATTTGTCACTCTGATAATGGCGATCTCAGTACCACATTTCTGTTTGGTTTTATCATTTATCGGCAGTTTTACCGGGGCTTTTTTAGAAATGGTATTTCCGTGTTTCTTTTACATGGTACTAAAATATGAGAAACTCACTAAACTTGAGATTGGTTTGAATTTGTTTATCGTTGTATTTAGTTTAATATTCATGGGTATAGGGATGTTATTCTCAGCAAGTGCTATGGTGATAGCCTTTAAACTACACACAAAGGAGGTATGGACAGTAGACTAACATGTAGTTTACAAAAAGAAAATCAAAATCAAAGTTCGAAGTAAACTGTCGAAATACTTTATATTTACGAAACCCGTGGCTATATTAATAATTCATTTTCTTGAGATTTTGTCTAGACGATTTGAAGAATCTGTCAAAGAATCATGTAACAGTTTTATTAGCAAACGTGTTTTTCTGGATTCTGTTCAAAAAACAAATTGTAACCGTACTCTATAAGTGCAAAAGGTTTTGTATTTTGAGTTTAAACTGTTTTTTGACCACTATTTTTTCTCTCATTCAAACGAAAACAAAGAATTCAGTTAAGGCTAATGCTAAACACTTTGAGTCTCTTATATTTGTTATTAGTTGTAGGGAATTGAAAGCAACACAAAGTTTAGAGGTAGTTCAGCATCAGTTTAGAAGTTATTTGGTAAAATTGTAATTTAGTTGACAATCTTTCTGCAAAATAAATGATTTATAAAATATAAAATATTCTAATATAATTCTACATATTATATTTTTAAATAGAAACAACCCATGATAATTCTACGGGATGGTTTCCACTAAATAAAGGTCACAAACTCAAGCGAGATGTTGTTTGAAACAAATAGAGCTGGTGAATATATCCTCCTGTGATTGAGCAAATCGAAAAAAAAATCTTTAAACTTTTAAAAAATAATTGCATCTTGTTTCCTATTGTTTAGCGAGTTTGAAAATAGTTAGTCGAAAATTTTCGAAGCTATTTCTGAAAGTTTTAGTAGGGGATAGTAGTGAGTCGAAAATCACTTGAAGTAGTACCTTTAAAGGGATATACTTACGCGTTTTAAATAAATAATCTTCACTGAAACTTTGTCATATGAAAGCAAACCCCTTCAGTAATGTTCTGTAAAGAAATAATCAAGTGACATTTGACTCTTTTTAACCTAACCTCGTTCACAGACTAAATTTTTGCTATGAGAAGAACGCTCAGTATTTAATTTAATTTCTTCGCTTTTCTTTCTTATGGAAAATTATTCCTGGAAGGTTGTGTTACGAGGTTGCTCTAAACTCAGTAAACAACACATGTCTATATACGGATAAAACAATGTTATTTTAGCAAACAAATGATATGGCTATGATAAAATGTACTACTGAAAAAGCATCATTTTCAATTTTATTTTATTTTTTTCTTTAACAATGCCAGTTTATATTATCACTTTTCTTTCTTCTGTGTTTGTGTTTTTTGCAACAAATATTTCTGATATTTACAAAATCTTGCGCATGCTCTTTTAGCGTGAAAACATGTAAAATAATCCGTTATAAATCGTATGGATGCCATGCATACATCGAACCTTGTTTCGCACCTTCTACACTGCCGCATGAACTTGCTTTGATTTGTTCCGATATTGTTCCGATTTGTTCCGATATTGTTTATTTGTTGTGAACGTAACATGTGCACCAACATAATCGATATTAACAATAATAATAATTTCATTGCTATTGTTTTTTGCTTTCTAACCACTTTGAATTTCTAAATAAACAGTACTGTAGTAAGAAAATGGAATAACTTAGGTTTTAACTCATATATATAAAATTGTGCTCATTTTAATTACCGTACTTTATTTATCCTATTTTAGCGGATTTTTTTAACATCAATATTTGCCTGCTAATGCAAATATCGTCTTTCTTTAGATAATTCATCCCGTCAGAGGAAATGATTTTAAAATTGTTATTGTATGAAAAGGATGTTATTTTACGTAATTTGGAACATATAAATTATGCATGTAGACTAAATTTTATGTTTTGAAATTTTAAATGTACCATTTCCTTATAAGATAACAAGAAAATGAAATGTTTTTTGTTGATAATAAACACCGTACCTTTGTTTCGAGGGCTTTTAATATTCGTACTTTAAGTGGAAACTCTGTCCAAACTCTGTGATTTAATTATTGTTGGTTTCTAAGGATAACAAAGGTTTGCCAAGTGTTAAATTTTTCATATATCGGTTTGCTTATGTATAACTGAAAAAAGGAAACTAAACGTTTAAAATGAAGATATTTTTTTTAAAATATTTTCATTAATATTATAATGTTCTAGTTACAAAATTTTAAACGTATTTAAGTGAAACTCTAAGAATGATTCTAAGAAAACCTTCACAACCCTGGGAGCAGCTGCCTTTTTGTGGGACAACGCCTTAAAACCACTAAGTTTTCGGAGCACGTGAGATTGAAGTTGTTTGAGAGCACAAACTTTAGAGTTATTTCTGAATAGAACCACCATTGTGTTGTCAACAAAACAATTGTGTACCGCAAGTAGAAACTTCTTACCTTATCATTCTGATCATGTAGTAAATATTCGAATCAATCGTGAGATAATTTCCCTTCAGATTGTTTGTAAACTGTATCTTGTGGTTAAAAGAAAGTACTAATAAGTTAAAAGAATAATTTCGGTCGAGTTTAATGTTCACTATAAATACACGTTAAGAATGCTTTAAGATTTCCTCCTTACTACTTTTACGACTCTTATCATAACATTGGCGATCACTCTCAAAGTGAATATTCGATTAATGTAAATAAAACTGAAGAGGTTAAGGCTTAGAAAAAACACGAAAACAGTAAGGACCATATAGCCACACAGTTTTACATCAAGTTGTACAACATTTGTTCTTGGCGTTTGAAACATTTCTTTATTTGTTTCTATTTGTTGTTGTTTGTTTTTTGTGTTGTGGTTGTTTGTTTTTGTTTTGATGTTTTTGCTGCTGTTGTTTTGTTTGGGGATTATGTTAGGTACAAACAAACTGAATAGTCAGGTAGATAGGCCAAGTCAGAGTCGACAACTGAATTAAGGGAGTATTTCCCATTAGCACCAAAAGTTTCCTTAGGATCTCTAGTTTCAGAATCAACTTTCTTGAAGACGTGTATTTTGAACTACAGGTTTTTGAATGTCAAAACAAATACTTTAACTAAATCAAGCTCAAAGGTAGTTGAAGAATGGTTCTCGAGATACTTGCATTTTATAATTAAAGACCAAATTTTTGGATTTTAAAAAAAAACTCACGATTTTAAAATGTATCAAGGCCTTTATATTATGGCTCTTTTACGATTTTTGAAGTCAACATATAAATGCCCTAGCACAGGCTAATAAAATATATCGAAAAACATTTTGCCGCGAGTTACCGAGTAACCTAAATAGTTTGATTAATTCGCGAGTAAAACTTAAAGCCATGTATAACGGATAACAACCTTGTTCCCAGTATATTAATTCGCATTAGACGCTCAATTAATATATGATATTTTCTCTGCCTTACCTTCAGAAAAATATCTTGAGAACGAGGTTGAACAGATAATACAACAATTCATTAAGCGAAATATTGCACATGTTAGAAAAGGCTTCAGAAAACCAACAACTTAGTTCACTGTTTTAGAATAAAGAATAGAGTTGATGTCCTGTACTTAGGGAGAGTAAGAAACGCAATTATTCCATATCTAAAGTTTTAGTATTGGATTATTTAAAAATACCCCTGGCCCTGCAACATAACCGTTACTGTGGCTCAATGGTTAAGGAATTGGACTTGCGATTTTGAGTAATGCCAGAATTGAGAGTTCAAGCCCTCCGGAGCGCTTCAGTATCGGAGTGACCTTCCCGATGTAACGCTTAGGGCAACGTGGATTCATGATAAGTCTAAATTGACTTCTGGAATCCTATGCATATACACCACTGATAAAAAAAGTTACAGGACTTCCCTCAGTTTAACCGCATGCGAGTAGCTGCACTCATAATTAGGATAATTTATTTATCTTATACATTATACATGTTGCAGTGTTGATGTATGTTCATTTCTAAGCTTAAATTTATGAATCCAAATTTAGATAATTGTTGTACGTTTTTTACAATTATCTCTTCTTTTAGTGACAAAGATTATTATTGTGTTTTAAGTACCTTTAATCTCTTATTATTAATAGTTTGAATAGGTAACTACCATTATAAATGGTATTCTCAACAAAAAAAGTTATGAGAGAAACTTTGACCATGAAGCTATAAATAAATGGAGACATATGTAATTAACTTCTTTTATACTATCCGTGATTAGACCTGTCATTAAATTATACACTAAATAGCTCATTAAAAGGTGTGAGATGGAATTTTAATTAGTATTTTAAAGAATTGATTGGCCAATAGCGATATTTTTGACAAAAAGTTGTGCCTTTTTAAGGGGCTATACACCAATTCAACATCGTTAACTTTAGCAACCTAATTAATTCTGTCCCCCCTAAACTATTTCCATTTTACTTG
>JAYJMI010712165.1:0-13701 GCA_036873855.1 Sarsia tubulosa
TAAACCTATATGCCTCATCAGTAGCTACAAAAGACTTTATAGTTTCCTGAAAATTTTGACTAAACATTCCAGCTGTTGTATTTTGACCTGTTACGTTCTGCATAGCTACGTTTATTTTGGATTTCAAATTCAGTTGCTGTAAGACATAATGAGCATAGAAAATATAATCTGGGTTGGAAGCAAATTTTTGAGTACAATTTAATAGTCTTTTATCTCTTTCAACTTTGTAAGCAAACTTTCTTGTAGGGAATAAATGCGGATGAGCTACCTCTTCACAAAATTCATCTTGTAAATTTGAAATTGGAGATTTTCTTTCGCCTGGTGCAACAATAGCATTCTCTTTATTTTCCGCTATTAGATGTAGTACTTCAGAAATTAAAGCTGTTTCCATTGCAGGAGTTTTAAAGATGTTCAAAGGGTTTTCCACCTCAAGTTCATCATTTTCATCTTGAACTGCTAAAATCTGTTTTCATCTTGAACTGCTAAAACAGTTTTATCATCTATAAATTAAACTCGTGGTATATCACTCTTATTCTTATTTTCTTCTTTATGCTGATTAGTAACACTCAGTATCTTCATCATTAGTATATTCTAGAGAAGTCTAATCTCTAAAAAAGAAATCTGTTATTTTCTTTTAGATATTGTAAGAAGGCTATCGACTTACATGGACGAACAGGCTCAGAATAAACATTTGAAATATGTGATAACTTTCTCTTTGGTTGTACATAAATAACGCTACTGCTATTAATACAACGTGGTAAAATATCAGAAACATTATCTGCCTGGATTGGAATATTGCATATTGCACCTTTTATTTTTGGGAATTGTCCTTTAGGCATTATAACAACCTTAGAAAACAAAATACGCTGATAAATCAAAACTCTTTCTAATTTTATGATATTTCGTAAATGCACAGGATATTCATTCAATTCAAATTTGTTATAAACAGACTGCCTGGGGATATTGTTATTCTTCATTTTTTTATGGCAGGTCCCACAAATATAATACGTGCCGTTGAAACTAAGTATCATAGAGCATTTTTGAATAATTTCATAGTGGTAATTTTCAGGCTTAATAACAACTGCGGATCTCTTATATAAATACCTATTACAAGAAATGCATATGAAATAGGGACCATCTTTGATCAAATCTTTAAATGCTTTTGCTTTGCTTTTGTATTTTTGTAATATTTTTATAAGATTTTTTGCTAGTTTATCTTTTTTTGATTTAACCGTTTCATGGAGGTGTGTTCCTTTTAAATCTTATCTAAAAGTATTTTGGAAGATTTTATAAAACCTTATTTAAAAGCAATGAGAGATCATTAATCTTCAACTATTCTGTTAACGTAGGCACACTAAAACGCCTAGTTGGCCAACGTTAGCTAACAGACTGTTTAATAGAACTATATCTAAAGCTAATGAATAACAAAAGTAGTGGCGTTTCCTTGTCATTTTTTCTTCAACCAAACCAAAGATTTGAAAATGCTTTCAATAATAAAGCCTCGCCAAATAGTGATTTATTGCCAGAACGATTTTCTTAAGTCACAAGTAAAAACATTTAAACCAGCAATATTAGACTGCAGTTCCAAAGTGTTTGCTCCTGGATAAGCTCACGTCGCCTTTTCACGACTCACTTCTTCTAACGGTTTACTTATAATCGACTTTAGGCAAAATTCTATAGTTGTAAATAGACCAGTATTAGAAGAATGTATTAAGCTCAGAGAAAAGTTTAGAAAGATTTACCACTATTTGAAATACCTACAGAAAGTAAATCCAAACGTAAGTACGAAGTTACCAACAGTTTTAGAGTAGAAGGAGAAGAGCTAGAAAGTTGTTCAAAAATAATAAGACCTTCATGTGTTGGGATGAAAAGTCCTGATGCAGTTAGTTGTTATTGTAACCCTGCCCTCCAATTTCTATTTCAAATATCTTCCTTGATGCAAGAAATAAATCAAAATTTATTTCGTAAATTATTGACAGAATATTTTCATCCAAGCAGAACTGAACCATCAGATGCTTTTGAAATGCGACTTTATTGGTCTCCTCGAAATAGCCGATATTCTTTATTTTCGCAAACAAGACAACAAGACCCTTCGGAATTTATTTTAGCTTTCATAAATGTACTGGAAGAGTCTACCCAGTGAGCACAAGGACGAAAAAAGAACGTTCAAAATTTTCTTTTTTGAAACGTCCAGAAAAAGTTCTGTTGGGCAACGCCGAATCATCCTGGTTAGAACGTTCCATGTACGACGCTTAAAAAACGTTATTTTCAGGTGACAACTTTAGTGATTATTGTGATATGATGTTATTGTAATATATACACATTAAAGATCAAAACTAAAGATCGATGCTACACGCAGAGGTAGCTGAAACTTCGTCACTACAACTACTTCCTCTTCCTCCTTCCGCCTTCTTTCTACCAGGTGGTGTCGTGATCAGGTGCTTTCTTTAAGACAATAGCGACGGCATCTGTATACTTAATTGGTAAACAATATAATAGTAAAGTTTTTAGTTGAATTAAAAATATATTTATATATTCATTTTTGTTTAACGCCTTTTATTATTTTTCATGTGAGGAGAATAAGGAAAAATTCTTAACAATTAAAACTTTCTGAAAATTATTTAATCGATTCTATTTTTAGTCAGTTGCAACTATCAGTTACCTAGAGTTTTTGAATTTCAGACTTGCATACAACATGAGACTCTTAAAAACCATAAATTTAATAAATACTCGGGAAATACGCTTGTTACTTGCAATTTAGGGCAATTACCTCTTTAAAAAAGAATAAAATTAACTCTTAAAAATGAGTCAGTTCGATAAATTCAATGCTCGCAAAGTGGAGATTGTTGAGGCTCGCGAAATTCAACGCTCGTAAAATTAACCTATATAAGGTAGTTGCTCGAAATGTTAGTAAACTAGCAACAAAATCCGTGTATAAGATGTCAAATCACACTGTCGTTGTTAGGTAATTCAACGCAGATACATGGTTTTGATGTCATTTCAATAAAAACAAAGTAAATAAGTATAAACAATTAGTTAATTATTTTGAACAACTTACCCATGACTATTTTCATCAAGTTGTATTTACTAAAACTTTGCTTCTCCTGTTTATCAGTCATGTTCAACAACGACATCAGTTGGTTTGTCATCAATCTAAAACGTGCGAAGGTAAAGTGAATAAAAGAACATAAATTCATCTGGATGGTTTCACAAGTTTCCTTTAATTTATATGAGAGCGGCTCATAAAGGAACAACTTGGACATGACCGGATATTCTCATACGAGAAATTTACAAGAAACCTTAGTAATTCTGACGTACAACATGATGACTGGACAAAGATTTGATGCTTATTTTGACCAGTACCGTAAATAAGTTAATAACCAGATGCTATACAGTATATTGTGAAATATCAATATAGGATAGAGAATATAAAAAAATAGAATAGAAGACTTCAAACTACTTTACATTTACATTTTTGTTGTATATTGTATATATATATTTTGTTTTGTTGTATATTCTTACTCTGATGGTGACCTTTAGTTCGTTAAATCCAATATATAGTTTGTTGACAAATTAAACTTCTTTGGTAGATACCTACAATGTTTACGGCTCGAGTTGTTGCATTTTTAAGAATTTAAGAGATTTAAAGGAACTTACTCATCTGTTTTGGTTAAAAAAACTACATCCAGCGACGTCTTAATAACTTTGCTTTTTATTTATTAAAGTTTTGAATACAGCATCCAATTTTTGACCTGAAAAAAATATCATTGTGTCAATTTAAGAGCTCTAAATTGAAACTTTATTAAATGAAGTATTTTCACCTCAGTAGTGTCTCTGAGTCATTTCTGTGTTGTTTTTGAGATATTTGAATTTTAAATGCACGAAAAAAGAAACCAAGAAGTAATGTGTCAAATGTTTAAAGTTTGTTCATGTCAAAGAGTTATAATAGCTAACGCTGGAGGGCGCATTTGAAGAAAAATCCACTTCTCCTGCGGTACAGACAGTGTAAACGCATAATTTTTTATTCAATTTAAATTCAACGAATCAAAATCGATTATATTTTTTTTAAAGAGCTAATCAAATTCATTTTTATCAAAAATTGAGAATCAAAACATTCCGACCAAACAAAAATGGTGTTTTTTGGCGTAGAGCTGGCTGTGTGGATAATTTAGTTGTGGACCAAGATATTAATATAGACAAAATAATATGTAAAAGAATGCATAGAAGAAGGGAAATTCGATAGAGTAAAAGTCCCTGTTTCATATTTTGTATATTATTTTTTATTGAATGGACAAGAAAAAGAAACAACGATAAAAAGATCTGAAAAAATGTCTTCCTCCTATAATGTGCATGTCCAGTTTTTCAGCAGTTATAATATTTCTGCAAGAAAACATTTTTTTTTGTGAAGTTGTTGCTTCTCTCCCCTTTACCTGCTTACTTCTCTACATCCAAACCCAATTACTTTCTGTAAATACATAAAGATCATAAGAAATAGCAGATTTATAAATATTTATTTCCTCGGTGACTCGTATTATTCAGATATAGGCGCCCAGATATAATTCTTGAGTAACAAACTTTGGCAAATATATTCTGAAATGTTCTTATAGGATTACTATAATTGCTTATATCATTGCTATTGCAAAACTTATAAATTATAGAAATATCATAAAGATATATAGCTAGACTAGGGTAGAATTGTCCCTTTAAGGACGTCGCCATGATGTGGAGACTGTAGTAGCTTCCAGCTTTAAAAATAAAATTATGCCTGAAACTCCTGCAGTGTCCACATCAGGGTGACGTCAAGAAAGATCCTACTCTATTAGGTATCGAAATTTCTAAAGCTATGAGTAAATCTTTTCTTGATTTTTTGTTTTTGATTTACTGATGACAGTCTGACAGTATACTAATTTTGTGTAAACTACTTTACTACGGCTATTTTTCAATAAAAATAAAGGCCATAAAAACAGCAATAACACCAGAATGAAGTTGCAGTACCGCTCTGCAGGGAATTGAACCCTGTACACCATATAAATATATTTTATACTAGAGCTACTAATACATTATGTCAAAAATTGTAAGCAACTTTATACCATACGACTTATAGCCTTGTTTAGTTTATTGCTTCCGCTGACTAAGTTTATCTTTTCAAAGCAAAGAATAAAGGGACTGAAACTGCCACAGAAAATGTCCTGATGGCGTTTATTTTGAAAACACACTTACCCATGTAGTGAAAATAACCCACCCACAATGAAAACGTCAAGCATTGTAAAGAAAAAAACAAGTTTGTTGCAACACTCAGCCCTTTTTCTTTTTCTAAATTTTAGTTAGCCCGGCGATAGTAGCCGGGTGTAGTGACTAGCATCTGTAATCTAGTAACTGTAATACGGAACTGAGTGAGTTCTAGTCCGTTCTGGCAGTCTGGAACCCTTGTAGGTAATGCTGGCCTTGGATCTTTCTGTAAATACATACTAAGACTGTTCGTTGTTCAACCAAGTAAAATATCAAACTTACAGTACACTGTACTTTTACTAGAGGTACATCAAAGTTTTGAAAAAAGCTGGTGACCTGGTCTATATAACTTTACATTAACGTACGCAGTACTATGTATGTTTTTAATATTGTTTTGTCCTTGGATATACTGCTATGAGAATTAACTTTTTTTAAATAACTTTACGAAAGGAAAACAAACAAACAAGAATTTAAACATAAATTTTAAAATGAAACTAAAAAATTCTTTATAAAATATTTTAATATTTCCGAAAGCTGACTTTAATAACATAGAATAACAATTCTATAAAATTACTGTCTTGAAAAAAAGGCATAATTAGCAATATTCTTGCCAAGATTTCAGGTATACGGTATATGGCCTTAAAAGCTGACAAAACATCAATGTTTTTAAATTTTATTTCCTGAAAAAAGTTTAGAGTTCCTGATTCCGAAAACAATTGAAAATGGAAGTATAACTATTTGTTTGATTTTCTAGGGGTCAATGAACATATGTAGTAGTGTTAAAGTAGAGGAAAAAGAATGATTTCTCATCTTAAAAAACGCAAGGCGAACTTACCTTCTTAAATTTTCATATAATGTTTTTTTGCTTTTTCATAACAACAATCAAAGAAAGAAGTGATTAAAATCAACCAATCATAGTTTACCTTTCGTTTCAACTTAGTTATAAGTTTTGTAATTAGCGATAACAACTCTTCTTTCTATCACGCGATATAAATTTGAAATTTTGGCTTTACCGCCATTTTCAAATTCGGCTAAAAAAATTAGTTTACACAGTCTGTACCGCAAGAAAAGTGCATTTTTGCGGAAGCGCACCCTCCAGCTTTAGCTATTATAACTCTTTGTTCAGGTACAACCATGTTCAGGTACAACCATACCTATGCGCCAGCCACATGAAGTAAGTTTGGTTCAAAGATTCTAAACCTATACATGCAATAAAACAAGTTTCTATACTCTTGGAGGTTTAGGAATCTTCTAACCTTACGTCACTTTTTTCTATCTTCTTGTAGATTTTTTTTAATGTAATATACGTGTTAACATTTCAGATTATAAATATTATGTGACATTTGGAGGAGTAGCATTTTAGAATCTTTTTATTAAAAATAATCAACAGACGTATGGTACAACCATACCTATGCGCCAGCCACATGAAGTAAGTTTGGTTCAAAGATTCTAAACCTATACATGCAATAAAACAAATTTCTATACTCTTGGAGGTTTAGGAATCTTCTAACCTTACGTCACTTTTTTCTATCTTCTTGTAGATATTTTTTAATGTAATATATGTGTTAACATTCCAGATTATAAATATTATGTGACATTTGGAGGAGTAGCATTTTAGAATATTTTTATTAAAAATAATCAACAGACGTATGGTAAAGCTTTTGAGGTTTTTTATTGTAGACGTAACCTTTTTGGCAAAAATTAAAAATCTTATATTCAATATTTCAAAGAAAATAATCATGAAGTTAATGAAATGAGAATATTATAAGTATGAAATCAGGAAAATACCTGTACAATTACCTACAGATCTTTCCCAGCAACGTAATGTCCGAAGTTTTAATATCGAAAGTCAGCAATCGAAAAAAACAATCGAAAACAAAGATCTTTTACTTCGCTATGATTCAAATCATATATATAACAATGTAGATTGAGGGTATAGTAAAATACCAAGTAATTAGGAGGGTATGCAGCTAACTCAATAACATGAGTGTGTGTGAAATATTTTATATCTTTCGTAACTCATAAAAAACAAAAAATAATTAAATGGAACTAAATTAAAACAAGTGCTGTAACTCCGTTGTATTTTATTATATCGAAAATATTCATCTCAAAGATTCTCAAAGGTGTGATAAATGAAAATGAGCCGATTTTTCTGACTTTCTTAAAAGATTGCAAAAAACTTTCTAAACAAATATTGAAATGTTTTTGTGCAGGGAAAACTTGGCGTTCTGCAACTCTATTACTCACCGATCCACCAATTACTTAGCACCGACCACCCGTTATTGAGCACCGATCACCGACCACCGATCGAAAAACCGATAGTAAAATATTTGGTGTTTTTTAAAGGTGTTTTAACAAGTTTCTTTATTTTCTTCAAAACTGAATTCGTTTTCGGTTTTGCCGTTTGTATGTCTGAATATAAAACTACGTTATTATTTTTTGTGTAGATCATAAAAGTATGAAGAAGAAGTATGATTCTTTTCTGAAGACTTACCCATACCTACAGAAGCATTTTTAAACAACATATATTGATAAGTTTTTTTGGGACGTAAATAAATAAATTTTAAGCAGCATTTCCGTTTAAAAAACGCCGGCAAAACTTATCGTAAAAACTTAACTCGAACTAAAAAATGGGATTTCTTTTATAAAAAAAGCTGCAAATACAGGGAGAAACAAGTATTTAAGTTTCTTTTATAAGTTCTTTAGAAAACTTTGTTCTATTCTAACCTTTAAAGATGATTTGCTAATGATTTTTAATTGGAAGAAAATATTTTAAAATTAAGTTTTGGCTTTATTTTTATTTTGTAGCCATGTTTTAGGGAATAAAAGAACTTGGAAATAATTTTTGTTTATATAAATAGAAAAAAGCACTCTTCATATCTTTCCTGAAAAAAAATTGTTGAAGAAAAACTGGAACTGAAGTTATCTTGATTTTAAATTATAATGCCTGTGGCTTGCTAACGGCCTGCATACAGATAAAAGAATGAACTGTTAAGTGTAGTTAGGTTTCGGATATTTTGTTTCGGAAATCTGAATTTAAAACCCCTTAAAAAGCACTAACTTTTCACAAAAATATCGATATTAGCCAATCAATTATTTAAAATGCTAATTAAAACTCATTTTCACACCTTTTAATGACTTACTTAGTGTATAACTTAATGACAGATCGAATCACGGATGGTATAAAATAAGTTAATTACATATGTCTCGATGTATTACATATGTTACATATGTCTCCTGATAGAAGGCAGTAACTGTTGTAAAATTAGATATCTACCCTTTTTTGTTGAAATTTAATATCAAAATCATTTTTTTTGTATCCCTTTTATATTCCGTTGTATTCAAAAGTTTATTAAACTGAAATGTAAAAACATAAACAAAAATACATCCCAGATATTTCTCCTGTGTCTATTTTCAATCGTAAACACATCTTTAGCCGAGAACACATCCTAGTGGAATGTAACAAATATTCGTATGTGTAACGGTAATAACGGTACTTCGTCCTTTAATAACTCGCCTTATTTATCGCCGACACGTTAATCTTTGTACAATAACGCATAATCCTTTGATATCAAAACATATGCGTTTTTCCTGGGTTCGGTGCATTAACACGCGCAAGCGCGTTATTACAAATTTGAGTGAGTCTAAACGAAACGCCGCACGTAGACAATGGTCATGGCAACCCAATAAGCCTATAACCGAATCCCTACCTATTGTAGTTCTGTAGCTATAAGCAAAACAATATTTGAAAAAGCGACTTCCTGTAAACTCACTGCGCGCTGCAAGGGTTAAGAACAATTGTTATAAAGTTAAAATGTTAACCGTAAATAAAAAATAACGATCTTTAGGAACTGTTTTCCATTAATTATTTAAATTAACAGAAAATAATTGTCAATTGGTACTATGACAGACAAAGCTACCTTGTGATTTTTGCAGCGTATCTTTTAATTCATAGGACGATAGTATTGTTATTACGATGATTAACGTTCCTTTTTCAACTTTCGATTCTAGAATCAGTACGCTCACTTACTCCTGCTATCTATTGATTTATAACTTCCTTTGTAACTCCTTGTTTTTCACACCAGCTTTTATACCAACTATAATGCTTAATTTATCTTGCTAAAAATCTAGGTCCTTTCACCGTATGAAAATCAATTAAGTTGCTCAATACAACATTTTGCTTTATTATTATTTTCTCACATCAATTAAGATAATAAAACAACATATATTCTATATGGAGAGATATGCAGAAATTCTGGCCGAAGTGGGGTTCGAACCCACGACCTCCGTGTCAGTACCACGACGCTCTATCCAACTGTGCTACCCGGCCTACACTAACTTGAATGACTTATGTCATTACAAGCTAATCCAGAGCGAGTCACAACCGGAGGCTCGAATCCAACTTCACCATATTTCTGCAGGAATGGAAGGGGGAAGGCAGTGATATATCACTAACTCCATACTCCCAGTGCTGGGAGGATCCTCAACCGGTCGTATAACATATACGACTGGTCATATATACAGTAGTATAACAATAATATATAATTATATACTTTATTACCAAGTAATGATAAGGCAACAGGCAATATTTCCCTGCTATGTAAAAAAAATTATGCCAAGATTTTAATTAAATATTTGGGGCTTGATATAGGAAATCTATCCAATACATATGAGAAGGTGAGTAACTCTAGTGATGTCATAAAAAGTAGTATCAGACTTAAAAACAACATTCAATATTATCAACAATGCTGTTCATAATCATTGTCTTCCTAAAATTTATTGGCTACCTAAGATGTATAATTCACAAATAAAAGCACACTTCATCATAGCATCATCGATCAAACCTCTTTCTAAAAACATAACTTCGGCAAATAGAATCATTTAATAAAAAAAACAAGTATTTTTCTGGTGTTAATACATTTTGGGTTGTCCGGAATAATAAACCAGTTTTGGCCAAAACAGATGAGTAAGTATCTTTAACATGGACTACTTTTTTTCACCCCCTACATTTCTAACAGGGTTAAAGAATTAACATATGTTAAATGTATATTAGTAACTTCAGTAGGTTGCGGTTGTTATAGTACCTAAAAGATTGTTATTGTTTTAGGGTCATTGCTTGAAATGATTGTTTTGAAACCTAATTTTATCAGTTATTATTTTGTGGTATTTTATCCATTCATCCACATAATTTTCATTTGTTCCTTCATTTGTTCCTTCTTAGCTATTCTAGCAACCTCTTTACTAGCAGTAATTCCTTTTAAAAACTGGCTGCATACCATCTATTCGTTCATCATTACTCAATGCTTGCTACAATTCAAAAATATATTTTGTATTCCTTATGCGTGCAATCCTCAATGGTAGGACTAAGCGGAGATAAACTTGAAAATAGTCTCTTGTTTTATCACGGACTTCGATAAAGGTATTTGCAACATCGATCTGGTCATATTTTCCTGAGATTTTATTTTCACAATAAAGTGACGTCAAACTCAACGTGAAAAGTAGCATGCTTTCATTTAAGGACAATTCAAAAGAACCAATCTCCGATTCTATATTCATTCTTTCATTCCGATTCATTCTTTCATTCATGTTGTATCTAACACAAAAATTGTAAAGTTACAGCGACAGAACGATTCAACTGGCTTATGTCGATCTAGAGATATAGCCCCAATCGTATTCAAAATTAGATATAAAAAACAACCCAAAATTTTGAGCCAAAAACCGGAGCTGAAGTTTGGTTTACGAATGTAAAAAAAATATATTTAGGAATTATTCTGGTGTAAATGATGAACCTTAATGCTTGATCATCAAGAACAAATAGATTTAGGATATAGATTCTCAGCTAACAAAAAAACTACGGAGAATGAAAAGACAGAAAGCATCAGGCTTAAATATTCTCATAGTTTATTTCAGTAAATAACAGTAAAAGCTTTTAGTTTAAATATCATTAAACAATTATAAGTTACCTCTTTAAAGGTTACAGAACATCGTGTTTCAACAAAATAATGTTGTTTCCTCTACACTCCTTTTTATACGAAAAACAAAGTACGAAGACAAACTAAAAGCAACTGTAATTGTCTATTGACGTAGAAAAACAAAACGAAACAATGATATAAACAAGCAACTTGATGTTGGTATATATTAATACCTGATAAAAAATAATTGTGGTTAAAAACGTTGGCACGGTTTTATTTTTTTATTAATTGTTTTGGGTAATACATTTTGGTTTACCTACGTTAACATAGTAAAAGATATCGTGACTTTACGAGAAAAAACAATACAGATTAAAGTGTGCTTAAAATACAACAACAAGTTCTTGGCAGTATATCACCATTAAACTGATGCATATTTTGTAGTTTTCCAATCAACTTTAATGTGTTTTGTATTGATCAAGTGCAAATCTTTTTGTTTACGTCATTATTTTATTTTACAAAAAGTTGTGTCAACGTGTTTTGCACGTTTAGTTTAGTTTCAATATGATTTGATTTTAACTGCATTCTTTCATAGATTTGTATTATTTTGTTTTAAGGAAGGAGCTTGAAATAAGAAGGAGAGTCATCTAATGAAGTTCTTTTGTTCGCCACCTTCATTAGCTTTTTGATAACAACATTGGATTAAAAAGTAGAATATTTCTCAAATTAACCACTCTTTCAGTAAGTAAAAGGATTTTTAAGGTCGTAAACACCAGAAAAGTAATAACAAATGAAAATAATTAGTTAGTTTCAATTGTAAGTTAGTTAAAGAGACATTTATTTGAGAATTCCATTTGGAATTTTAAATGCATGCTAAGTTCAAGCTTCTTTTTTTTGAAAAAATGATTTCTTTGTACAAATTTGAAAAATAGTTTTGCCCTTTATTCGCGAAATTTTAATACGTAAAATTTTATTAATGGCCCAATAAAAGAAAATAGAAAATAAAAAAATTGATCAAATAATTAATGTCTAAAATGGTTTTACACCAATTAAAATATCATTAGAGCAAATCACGCTTAGGTTTTAAAGTAATACCGCTTTGTAAGGAAGTTATAGTAGAGATTTCATCAAATGTATCTCCTTCTTATTTAAAAGCTCCTTGATCTAAAAGAATAGATAGTCTGAGAGCTTTAAATATATATAATATTTTGAATAGAAAAACTCATTAAAAGCGTTTCTATGTTGAAGTACACCTTGGTATGTACTCTCGTAACTAAAAAACTATTTTCAATTTTTTGATACCAATAAGAGATAATGAAAAGTCATTAAAAGTAGTTAGCATTTCAAAACAAAGGTTTTCAAAAGAAGTTCAACGATCTCGAGGTGCATACAATCTTGCAGAAACATAAATTTCAGAAATCTAAAGTTTCTAGACTAATCATTTTCTTGTGACTATATTTTAAGAAATAGTTTTAAAATTTGGTAATATTGGGATTCGTATAGTATAGTAAAGTTTAGTTATTAGCAACTTTAGTTCGGTATAAATATAATACACCAATTTATATTCATAGTTTTCAAGAACAAAATTTTTTAATAGTTTACTAACTGTTTTTGTCAAGCACTTTGAATGAATCTTGTCAAGCTATTCTGGAAGACAATAAAAAATAATAAATTTAATAAGAACCTATGATGATATGAGAACTGTTTCTTAACTGTTTCTTAACTGTTTCTTTCGTTTTAGGAGATGAACTGATAAAAAACATTAATTTTTAATATAAAATAAAACTGACTGCAGAAATGTGTACCTTACAGTGACTAAGATTCTTAATCCGAAAAGAAATGATGATGTCAGCAGTTCTATTGCATTTTTTCTAAAAATCGCAAAAAAACAACGACATGACAGACGTGATGACGGTTTGACAGATTTTGATAATTGTAAAATGAGATATAGTATGGACTACAAGTATTAACTTTTCAAAGTTTTATGTTTACTGTAGTGCTAAAACTAAAGCTGTAAATCAACTGAGGGGTAATATTTCACACCACCCCTTCCCCATAACTTCTGAAAAAAGTGTTAAATCACTTGAAAAATTCAGAAAGCATGTGAGAATCATTTGTCTTTACGGCACTACTTACTTTACTTAATTTCTTTTAAAAAATATTTTCCCATGTAGAATAGGAACAAAGAACGTCTTCTTTCAATGTTCCTCATCCTAGTAAAGCATATATTTTCAAAGCATCTTATTAAGTACATGACGCTGAATGCGTAAATTAAAGATGAAACCCGATTTCAAAAATACGGATGTTTGGCTTATTTCTAATCTTCAGAATGATACATTAGCTGCATTTTCTCTTACACTATCTGCTGCATTATAAGCTACACAATAACACTGATTTTTTACACTGCTAATGCTGTCAGTAACGATTATATATTTGAATCTGACAGCTGTTGTGTAGAGCATTTACCTGGAAGCATAGCTGTGATATAAGACTTTTATGTTCCATTTGTTGTGACTAGCTATGGTTGTGTCTTGTAGATTTATATTGACTGCATAGAGTTGTT
>JAYJMI010712387.1:0-23319 GCA_036873855.1 Sarsia tubulosa
GTAAATATGTAGATGTAGACTCCATGTAAATATGTAGATGTAGACTCCATATGTAAATATGTAGATGTAGACTCCATGTAAATATGTAGATGTAGACTCCATATGTAAATATGTAGATGTAGACTCCATGTAAATATGTAGATGTAGACTCCATAGAAAACAACTAAAAATGCTTCATTTCCATCCTACTTCTTTAGCAGTGCCGATTTAAATAAACCATTTATTTAAATGTTTGAGAAATATGTCTTGACAAAGGGTATATCACATATATATTTTGCACTAATCCATGACATGTACATTCCAAAAGAATACAAAGTTAATTCTATCCCTTTGTTGTCAATTTGCACCTAATCTTAGAAGAAGATTGCTTTCTATCACCTAAATTGGTTAACAAACATTATATCAAATGTAAGGCACACCTGTATTTTGTTCGCATTCCCGGTAAAAATAGGGTTAAATAAAAATAAAATATAAATTAATTTTTGTTTTGTTTTAATCTTTAGGTGTATAGTTCATTTAACGGTATAACGTTTGCAAGGGGTGGCATCCAAATCATACGAGCCATTGCTAAGTTGCATAATATGAAGGCTAGCCACGTGTTTACGTCGGGGTAAGTGCAAACTTTCACCTTTTAAATCCTTTTCAACAATACTTAGATTATAAATAGTTTAGTTAAAAATGACATAGTTGCCTTGTTACCAAAAATTATTTTGTCTTTGGTGATCAAGAGGCCAAAGTTTTACTTGAAGGCAAATTTTTTAAGCTAATTTCAAATTCTGCTCATTTTCTGCACGACTAGGTCAAATTTTAAAATCTAAGTTTTTAAACTTTATTTTTTCGTAGGGCTCCTTTAGTAATTGACTCTTGATTAAGTTTGTTAAGATAAGTTAGGGTACTTTAGTAATTCATTTTTAATTAAGTAGTTTTAACTATGAGCTATAAACGCGAGTTTTTCTATTTCATGAGAAATGTTAATGATATGTTTATATAAATGTTTATATCTAAGAAATAATAGAAATAAGTTTCGGCCCCCAATTTAGTTTTTTTTTAAATAACTTTCTTTGAGAAAATCCTACATGCCCCGCATTTTTTTACTTTTAATTCCAAGTATGGCTTGGCTGCCATAGCAGAACATCACTTGCCAGTTGTTCTTTTTTCGAGCCAGATTTTTAAGGAAAATTCTCGTTTACATGGAAACAGGATCAAAAGGTCACATTTGATAATTCTTAAGATATTAACATTTTTTCCTTTTTTTAAAAAATTATTTATACCGGGAGTCCACTGGTGGATTCCTTGTTCGTATTTATTTTGGTCATGATGTGAAAAAGTCTAGCTGGCTGTCAAAATGTGAAACAGTTGTAATAAAACTTTTTATTCGTGATGAAATTGTAAGGTAGTAGCAACAATGGAAAACATGAAGAAACTGGATTATGTTTGCTAATTTAATTACAATACGAAAGAAAAGTTTAGAAAAAAATATTTTATTTATTTATGTTTTTCTAAAAATGTTTATTATATTTGTATTTTGCTGCTTCTCTCTCCGTTTCTTAGAGTGTATATTTATTTTTTTACTATTTATTTCGCTATTTATATTTTTTGTGACCACCTTCTTTTAGTTGATACCAAACTAAAGTAAGTTATTTAGAAGTAATAGAGTACGAACGAGGTATTTCTCGTTTTAGCAGAATAAAAAATTCAAGATATTTTTGAATTGTTTCATAGTTAAGAAGTTTAGAATAGTATTTTTCCAAGTTTTCACATAATTGTATATTTGAACTGTGCAAAGTTAACGAATGTGTTACGATTTTACCGCAATGTTTAAAATCTTATTGATTCTATTGGTTTTGCTCAACTTGTATCATTTTGTTTTATTTAGGCGATATCTTGTTTCCCAACCAACAGAATCAGAAGATATGGGTGTTTGCATTACAAAAGATAGCGTGGTACAACAAGAAACACCAATCGAACGGGAACCTCTAGTAGCTAGAGATGAGAAGATATCCTTGCCACCCTTTTTGAATATTGACGAACATGAAAAACAAGTGGAAGTTCCCGAAAATGTAACTGGTGATGGAGATGCAACTGGTAAAGAAATTGCTAGCAACAATGAAACCACTCCAAACAAACCTGAAAGTGCGAATGAGAATGTGGATGGTATTGCAGACGATGGCGAACATAAGTTAGACTGCAAATCAGAAAATCTTATAGAGAATACCTGCAGTTCTTTATTATCCCATCGATTGTCGGATTTAAAAATAAACGACTGCAACTATGTTAATGAAGGGCAGGGTTTGGCGCAAGATAATAAGGTACCTATAGAAAACCAATCAGTAAGTGAAGCAGCGAGCAATGAAATACCGATGAGCACTGGAAAACATATTGAGTCAGCAAACATTGAAACTAATGATGAGTCATCAAACGTTGAAACTAATGATGAGTCATCAAAAATTGAAACTAATGATGAGTCAGCAAACATTGAAACTAATGATGAGTCAGCAAACATTGAAACTAATGATGATTCGGGAAACATTGAAAGTAATGCTGAGTCAGCAAACATTGAAAGTAATGCTTTGTCAGCAAACATTGAAACTAACGACGAGAGCGGTAAGGAGAGTGGTGATGAATTGAAATCAACATCAAGCGTAGAAAGTATCAAAAATCTTCACATGATAGAAGAAGCAAAGCATATCACCATTTTACATGACATTGTATGTGAGCCAGTTCTTGTTGATTACTACAGTGACGACACTGATGAACGCCGTAATGAGAATGGGACGAAATGTTGTGAAGACAACCACGACAATAGTAATGAGACAGAAGAAGAAAAATCGAGCAAGAATAAAAGTGAAACATTAGAAGTTGACGGAGAAGTGAACGAGTGGAAGAAAGAACTTATACATTCTCAAATCGTAAATGATGAATCAGCAGAATATGTAACTAAATATGGGAATGAAGTAAAAGCAGAAGTTACAAAAGAAAATTTTCTATCTGACATTGGAAATGAAAGTAGCGAAGAAGTTGAATATGCCAAAGGTGAAGAGAAAGTTGCTGAAGAAGCAAATGTTGATATTGAAAACAAAATCAAAGATCACGTAGATGAAAGCTATTTAGAAGAATGTGAAAAACAAATTGAAGATTCTGACACTATTATAGATGGCGAACTTTTAGAACTATCCATTGTTTTACCACAGCCTGCTATTACTGAGATTCGTATTCGATCTCCCAGTGACGATGGATCTATCAATGATGAAGCTGTCTCATCCATCCAAGATGACAATGTTGAGCAACCAGTAGTCGATGTTGTTATCGATTTCCATGATGAGAACAACGAGCTGGAGGATTTGGTTGAGTTGAGGGAGGAATTAAATCAATCAAACTTTTTTGAAGTGAAAAGTCCACGTCATGAAGGTGTGAGATTAGATGAACCACTCATTGAGACTGATTCACTTGATAATGTAGCAAGTGAGACGTTGATATTGGAAAACAAACCATTTGCTAACGATTTGTCGTATTTAGAGTCCGTAGGTGAAGTAAATGTAGATGTAGATACATATGACAGTGAAATAATGAAAAAGCTAAATTTTGAAGAAACGTTAACTAAAGAAGATGACCTCATTTCTGAAAATGGTGACATGCCTAAAAGTGATGAAGACAATTCTCAAAATATCGTCATACTTCAAAGTGATGATGTCATACCACAAAGTGATGATGTCATACCTCAGAGCGATAATGTCTTAGCACAAGGTGATGATGTCTTAGCACAAAGTGATGATGTCATAGCACAAAGTGATGATGTAATACCACAAAGTGATGATGTCATACCACAAAGCGATGATGTCATAGCACAAGGTGATGATGTCCTAGCACAAGGTGATGATGTCATACCACAAAGTGATGATATCATACCACAAAGTGATGATGTAATACCAAAAAGTGATGATGTAATACCACAAGGTGATGATGTAATAGCACAAAGTGATGATGTAATACCACAAAGTGATGATGTAATACTTCAAAGTAATGATGTAATACTTCAAAGTGATGATGTCATACCACAAAGTGATGATGTCATACCTCAAAGTGATGATGTCATACCACAAAATGATGATGTAATACCACAAAATGATGATGTCATACCACAAAGTGATGATGTCATACCACAAAGTGATGATGTTACACTTCAAAGTGATGATGTAATACCACAAAGTGATGAAGTCATACCACAAAGTGATGATGTCATGCCACAAAGCGATGATGTCATACCACAAAGCGATGATGTAATACCACAAAGTGATGATGTAATACCACAAAGCGATGAGATCATACCACAAAATGATGATGTCATACCACAAAGTGATGATGTCATACCACAAAGTGATGAAGTCATACCACAAAATGACGATGTCATACCACAAAGTGATGATGTCATATTTGAAAGTGATGATGTCATACCACAAAGCGATGATATGCATACCGAAGATGACGTCATACCTGAAAGTGATGAAAGTAATGATTTCGTATCTATGAAAGATGACAATATGAATGCTAGAGATTCATTAGTTATCGACGATGAAGAGGCCACCGTTCATTATATCGCTCCAACACGTACAATATTCGTTGCTGGGGGTGCTGAGACGTTCGAGCTTGATATAGGTTATTCTAAATTCATAGTGAAACACCAGGAGCATATACTGGATGTAAAGTTTGCAGATATTTCTACCACAGCCGAAACGTTTGAAATCTCATGTGGTAAGGCTAAAGTTGTAGGTAGTAACATAAGAAGTAATCACGTGAAAGATAAGATTGATTCAGCAGTGGAAGAAACTCTATCTATATCTTTTCAAGAGTCTGTTTCTGCTGTAGAGGAAGGTTCGGTAGAGCACACAGTCGAGCATGTGGTAGAGAATGATGAAGAATATGTGGTAGAGAATGGTGATGAACATGTGGTAGAGAATGGTGATGAACATGTGGTAGAGAATGGTGATGAACATGTGGTAGAGAATGGTGATGTGGTAGAGGTTGATCAGAAAAATGTCGAAATGAAGGATGCATTGAAGAATGGAAGTATCGCTGTTATAGATGATGAAGAAGATGAAGTACACAATGATAGCTCAACACAAGATGATTTATTTCAACACGATGTTGTACAGGATGATGTAAGATTAGCGTCTGTCAGTGAAAGTGATCAGAAAGCTATACAGAAAGAGGTAGGTACCTTGATTAAGTACCTTTTCAATGTCGTAGTAGCAAGTAAGAGGATATATAGTACTAACAAGTCTAGCATACTATTACCTTGTTACTATATTTTATATAATGTTTATTTTAGTGGGAGTTATTTGAATGGTCGAAATGTGTTCCAACTATCACAGCAGCGTTTACAAATGCAAATAGCATCAATATTGAATGGTTGCATCCATCTGATATGAACATAGATCTTGTAGAAAACTACTATGTAAGTAATATTAGCAATGAGCTTACTTCAATTCAATTTGAATGGGTGAGCAGTATAAAACAACCTACAAGAAAACAGAGAAATGATAAAGCAAAAACATTAAACAAAAAAGAATAGCGATAAATTTAGCGATTAGGAAATAACCTGAAATATTAGTTCCCGTCAATTTTTAACAAAATATCTACTGTAAATATATTTTCTTAGCTTTATATCGATGGGTTACCACGAGGAGGGAGTCTCCCATCAGACTCACAATCTGTCAATGCTTCCGGATTACGTGGTGGAAGATCGTATGAAATAGCTGTCGTTGCATTCCCTAAGAAGAAAGAAGATTTTAATGCAGCATCCTCGAATCTTTTGGTAGGCGTTTTTCTTTATTCAGACCATGTATAAGAGTAGGTGATGTTAAAACCGCTGCTAGCTTCTTCCCCAAACCCCTACTTCTTACCCCAAAAATAATCATTTTGATGGAGAACTCTAAGTGTCCCTAAAATTAGGCTCTAAGAACCCCTAAAAATTAGGCTCTGGTCGACAATGTGCTCCATTGTGCATACATTGAGAACAGAAATTAAATTAAATTAAGTTAAATTCTTTACTTTTCTCATCCTGATATCTTTTATAGTTTATTACGTGCCCCAGTGTCAGTTCAGACGGAGGTCCAATATTATCATTGATCGTTCACAAAGACAATGATAAATGCAACATTTGCTGGATGGCAGCCTTTCATCCCGAAAAACTCATTGATAGCTATGACGTATATATCAACGATCACGTGACAACCAATAAGGTGATTTGAAAGAAACATATATTTTTTATAAGTTACACTATTAAGAGGTCGATATATGAGGCGTTCTTGCTCGGTTAACGAGGGTTAACAATGTTTTATCGTAGATGATATTCTAAATTAACTACTTTAAAAAGTTTGTTTAATGTGAAAAAACTCTAAGTTGAGAGCCCATCCCGGGATGAAATTCTCTCATATAATCAACCCCTCAATAACGTTTTATCGTGAATGTTGTTTCTAAATTACCTACTTAAAAAAGTTAATTTAATGTAAAAAAGCTCTAAGTTAAGATCCTATACCAGATGAAATTCTCTCATATAATCCACACCTAAAAGGATTTTGTATAATAAACGACTTTGGTTATGTGTTAAAATGAAAGTCACTGGGAATTATATTTAATTGTTTCTACTGCATAAAATGTTATTTACAAAAGTTTTGACATTTCAAACTTGCTTGTGAAAGGTGAAAGAGTCTAGATTATTAGTTGGTTATAGTTTTTCCCATTGCTTACGATAAATCAAAGATTCAAAGAGATTACAAACTCTGTGTAGCTAAGCATGCATGTATGGAATCCCTTAAAACTGCATTTAAAGGAAAATGATGATATGTTGTGCGGATGCAAACTTTGAGATATCTTTTGATTTAAATTACATAAGGTATATGATAGCAAAAAAAACACGTTGCTATAGTTATTTGAAACAATGTGTCTAAGTATAGACAATCCTCATTTAAATTAGGCTAGGTAAACAAAATAATGAAAATTTGTGAGAAAACAATTTAGCTGATTGACTCAAATTGCATCTTTTACATACGCCTAAGTGCAGTAATATTAGTAAAAATTTGTTTGCTTTGCGTGGAGTTTAATTGACTGGCGAAACAAAAAAATATTTATTTATTTTAAAAACATATCTCTCCTATTTCAAACTCAATAATTCCGTCTGCATATATTTACTTGTTTAAGTAATAAATAAGAACTTGTTAAATTTCACAAATAATAGAATAATAAAAAAGTCTTTTGAGACAACTTCAATAATAAGAGAAATCAGAAAACGATTTTTCAATCAAGTATATTTTAATTACAAGAACAACATAAGTTATATGAAATACGTGATAAAGAACAAATATAAAAAGCTAATTGTTTTATGATATTGGATTTGTTTTGAAAAATGTAAGTACCTGTGCTTCGTCCACACTTTTATGTTCATAATTTGATTTTGCAACCTACTACAGTTTATACACTCACTTACTAGTTTTTTGTCCGAGTCGAATTGTTTTAAACCGGGTCGGTATTCCGAAAATCGACGTAATCTAGTCTAACACTCACTTAACTATCATCCTTTAAAATCAGCTTCGTCAGGAAAGTGTTAATTTACGATTTAAGATAAAAGCAACTATTTTGATTCACCGATTTCTTCGAGAATTTTTTTTTTCATCTTTCAATTTTCTCTTTATATCTTTATTTATTCCCGATCCACAACCAGCAGTTCGAATCCCTCTATTCCAAATTTTTGCACAAAGAGGAGCCAGTGATATATAACAAATTTTATACTATTGGTAGAAGGATGTTCCTCACCGGTCACACCGATAGTACGAGATATATATTCTATATAGAGACTAGAGCATAACTAACAGATAACAAAAAGTTCTTCTAGACCAAATTTCTTTCTTTTTAAGAGTGTTTTCTGTGAAGTAGCCATATAACACCAATCAGATGAGATTGAATATTTTTGGTAGCTAACCAGTTTCTTGTTAAGTGGACCAATGTCTTTTGTGGGGAAGATTTATCTATAAATAGTTTATGGTGATCCCACTGCGTCCACTATTATTGCTGTTTCTATATTTGTGCAATCTAATTTAGTTGATTCCATCTCAAAGTGTAGAAGATTATTGTGTAGTTGAATTGTCAGCATTAGTAGAGGGTACGCCTCATCGTGTGTACGTCAAAGCTAAAGTCAATGGTACGTTCCAGTTTGTTAAAATAAAAATAAAAACGGGTTAATATAATTCAGCTTGAATACGATCAACGTTAAATTAGGATTTTTTTTCAATCTCGATTTGCTGTATGTTAAGTTTAGATAGCTTGCTATATATGTTAAAGTTCAATATGTTACTTTAGGTACGGAAGAAGAACTGCATTCGAATCAAGTTGTTTTTACGCTACCTCATTCACAAGAGTGCATATCATATTCTGACCAATCAATAGTGACATCAGACTCATCCAATCAATTATCGTTATCTGATAAGTCAAAGAAGGAAGTGAAAGAAGAAAATGAAGGTTCCTTACCTTGGTTACTCTACAATACTTTATATTTATAGCTTCAGTTGAATTTCCTTTTTTATTATCTTTCATCTTAGACAAACATGTTTGAATACATTTGAATCGCTTTCGAAACCCAAAACAATCCGTTTCTAAAACCGGAAGGACCTCACTCTTGTCCGTGTTTCTGTGTGTCTGCCAGGTTTCTTTTTCAATAAACATTCATTTTTTTTTTTTTGATATTTTACATTTAGTTAAGTTATAATTTTAACTCAAGGTATTTCGGATTTTTTTCTGAAAAAATCTTATTGTCCAGATAATGGGGATGAAAATTCTAGTTTCCTGGAAAATTTGGTAAAGAGGGCCAAAATTGGCCAAAGTATGTTCGGTATACACTTTTCTAAGGATTTTTTCGTTTTTTCCATGATGGTAAAGTTTTTGATGGTAAAGTACCATAAAATTTAGTTAATGATCAATTTTTGGATTGAAGGAAATTCTTAGTGTCTTTAAAGTGGGATAAAAAGAGCCAAAATGGACGGAAATTAGGTATCAATTTTCTCAAAATATATCAATTTTTTTTATACTTACATACATAAAATTACAGTGGTGTAAGGATAAATTAATTATTAGAGGTACAATGCCACTCATTTTGGCCAAATTGACGACCACTATAAAAGTTTTGCTCAAATGAAAGATAATAATTTACTCAGTAAGTACTGGAGATGTGAGCAAATTTCTAGGTGTAGATCTTAGTGTAATTGAAAAAGAAAAAAAACCTACCTTGTACTCGCCAGAAAGATGTTTTTCACAATTTTCTACATCGGAAATTAAGAAATATCAAGTTATCCGGCATCGACAATAATAACAATATGTATGGTTTCCACTAACACTGATATCACTAACTTTCTTTCCTGTTTTACATTTGGTACTTGACTATTTTCTAAATGCGAAAATATAAACCAAAACCTAAAACAATAAAATTTCAAAATACGTTCCAACTCGTAAAAAAGATATTTCTTTTGTTTACACATTAAACCATTTAAATGATGCCAATTTCATCATATTCGATTTTCTAAAACTATGTTTACACTAGGTAATGAACTTATGAGCTAACTGCTAGATTACTGACTAACAAACTAACTAACTGTATTTAGCTGTAGACCTAATATTTAATAGTAAGGTTATTATACAGTAATGATTTTTAAACCTTTTTTCATCGCATTACACAGTTCATTTTGTATCGTATAAATAACAAAAAATAATAACAAAGTTTCGTAAAAACCACCCTTTTTGCGTATCACTATTTTTGTAAAATTTTCTGGAAAACGACAATCCAAAAGTAAATAAAACAAAATGGTATCTTTTGACGTTCGGACTTCCTACAAAAAAAACAAATTTCAAACATATAAAAGCTTTGTTTTTAAGATTTGATATCTGATATTTGCAGAGGTAATATATTTTAACGTATTTTTTAGGGACATGTATGTTTGAAGTAGTGTTTACAAAAACGGGTTTACATGACATTGTACCTTTAAGATTCAGCCATTAAGATAAAGGGTCATGATGTGCCCCGAAATATGACATGAACCCACTTTTCTCAAAATCTCTTCAATATTTCTGTACCATCTAGTTTAATTATTAATCCAAGTTTTTGTTCTTGGGAATATATTATTTTATTTACTTCTTCCAAATTCTTCTTTTCTCCTGGGACCATTTGCATATATCTTGTTTGTATAGCTTGTTTTATTTATTTTCGTTGCTTTCAGAACTTAGTAGGTGGTACAAAGTGATTAATAAAACAGATATTTTAGAAAAGCTGTTAATGTTTTTTTTCAATGAAAATCATCCAATTTGGTGGAGGGAGGCACTATTTTTAGGAGTTATAAGTCAATTTTTTTAGGATATACCCGACCAATCATTAATCAATTTATGCATATTTTTTTGGATTTAGATTCTTTGAAAGAAAAAGAGCAGGCGTATCACTTACACGAAGTTCAACACAAAGCACTCACCTTCGGAGATTTGGATATCGCAGAAGTTGATGACATCATTTTAGTGACTAAGGGCTCATTGTCTCAAAACATCTCAGGTCGTTTAACACAAGTTAGCCGTAAAAGCTCCACGCTTGATACCATTCCAGAATCAGATACTACGGCTGACAATAAAAGCGAAGAAATAAGAAAATCAAGTGAAGCTTCTTTAGAAGGAGCAATCTACGAACAAAATTTAGAATCCATCGCAAAAGATCTAGCATACGAATATATGCAAACTTCGATTTTACGAATAAAATTAGACGACGCATTTTACGACGCATCGCGGGAAGTAGAAGAAAAATGCGAACCTATTCAAATATTAGAATATAAGGAAGAAGAAATAAATGTTGACCAGACTGAAGGAAATGAATTGATAGAGGCGTCAAAAGATGAATTTGTAAAAAGTGAAGTAGATCTCATGACACCTGACCAAATTGTAAGTGAAGTTGAAAATCCCTCTACATTTGTAGTAGACGGGAGTATAGGAGGTTTTATTCAAATTGAAGAGATAAAAGAAGAATCTATCGTAGATGCCAATGAAAATATAGCGAAGCAGGCTAGGGAGATGAATGAGAAAATAATCTTTCAAGATAAAAAACAGGAAAAAGAGCTTGAGAATGAAATATCACAGGAAGAAGATTTACAGGAACCAGTTGTGCTGGTGGAGGCAGTAGAAGAAATATTAGAAAATAAAGATTCTCTACATGATGAATCAGAGAAAGAATGTTTAGAGGAAGTCCAACCGATAAAAGATGACTCCAGTATAGAAACACAGGACGTTCTATATGAAGATAAAATTGAAATCGGTAACATCAAGGATCATCAACCCGTGGTAGCTTTAGAAACGCATGTTGAAAACATAGATAATCAACTTGTAGTCGAAGAAGAAGAAAAGGAAGAAGAAGCACCGGATCTAGACGATGAGTTGGCAAATAAAATTGTAACTCCTCGAAAGGGAGTTCGTGATATAGATGAAGATACAGCCAAGCAATCCGGGCTACTGGTTCATGGTCAGAATATATTTACACAACAATCACCTCCTACACAACAACCACCTCTTAATAATCATGATCGCTATGACCATCAATTCAGTCGAGGGTCTGACCAATATGCTCCATCGGAAACAGCCACCGAAGGGGAATCAGAGAAAGAAGCACCTTTATGGAGTAAACGGTTCAGTCATATGTTTGTTTATGTGGATGATCAAAATCTTTCATCAGATGAAAATATGCAAATACAAGGATTGTCGCCGAACAATTCTATCTTAAACGATGTTATGAATTCTTTTATTGATGAAGAAGTAATTGATGTAGTGAAAATTGCGATTGGTGAAGAGAAGGCTGACATCATGGAGGAAATGAGGGAAAAACTTCAGAAAATTAAAGATAGAGAAGTAGCCCTCCTTGAGAAAGAACTAGAGTTAAGGAGAACTGAAGAAGAAAAAAGATTAGAACTCGTTGAATCGAAAGCTAAAGAGTTAGATAAGAGAGAAAAAGCATTGGAAGATCGTGAACAAGAACAGCTTTGCGAAGAAATAACTCGACGTGAAGAAGATTTACGTAAAATCGAAGAACACATTAATAGGAAAGAGCACGAGTTGGCGGAGAAGCAAAACGAAAGACTCTTGGAAGAGCAAGAAAAGCTTGTTGAAGCGGAAAGAAAGCGTGCTCAAGACGATATTCGATTAAAACAGTTGGAGTTGCAAGAAAGACAAGATGAGTTGAATGTCAGGCAACTGGAGCTAAAGGAGGAAAAGTTAAGGGCAGTTCAAAAGTCAAACGAAAAAGAAGATGAACGTAGAAAGCATGAATTGGAAGCGAAAGAGCAAGTCTTACGTCAAAAGGAAAATGAAATATTAAGGTGCGAATCTGAGTTATCTCTCCGATTACAGGAAGCAGAACTTCAAAAGAATGCTTTAAAGGAAGAAGAAAAGCGTCTTAAAGACGAAGAAAAGTTGAAAATAAGAGAACTGGAATTAAAAGCAAGGGAAATGGACCTTAATGCTAGAGAAATTTTACTAGAAGAGAAAATTCAATCCGAAGAAGAACGAATTTTAGAAGATAAATTTCGTTACGAAGATTGGAAACAGAAAGATCTAGAGGCCCAAGAAGAGCGTTTACGACATGCACAATTTGAGATAAAAATGAAACTACAGGAAGAAGAAATGGAAAGACAGCGAGAACAAGAGGAACGTTTAAAAGCAGCAGAACAGTCTATGAAAAATAAGATGCTGTTAGAAAATTTGACCAAAGAGAAAGAAGAAGAAAAAACAGAAGTTATAGATGCGGAGGAAGAAAATGCTGGAGTTGTACTTCAATTTAAGGAAAGTGAAAACAATAATGATAAAACTAAACCTAATGAAGAAAAGGAAGAAGAACGGTTTGCTTCTATATTAGATGAAGTATTCGAATCTGAAGGTAAACTTGCTGAAGAGCAAAATTTAAAGAACTTCGAAAAAGAAGAATTCTCATTTGTAGATAATTCGAAAGTGTATAAAGCAAGTCCCGATGAGGTTAACAAAGCATCTGATCAACAAGAAAATGATCAGACTGATAATGAATACATAAACGTAGCTTCTAATAATGTCCATTTTGAGGACACTGATTTAGAGCGTGATCAAACGATGAACTCTGATGATGATAACCTAACCGAGTTCGATGAGGATTTGTTAAATCGTACAGCTGAAACTTTAGCACGATGTGTGAGTAATGAATCTCTTAATGAGCTATTCGACGAAGACATTGACCTTGCATCTAAGGAAATTGCCAGAAGTGTATCAAGAGAGGCTGAAAATGAAATATTTGATGAATACCGACAAGTAAAAGAAAAATTCGAAGTAGATTATAATGTAGATAATATGAAAATTGGAACTGAAAATCTCGTCACCGAAAAAGAAAATGTAGATATGAAGAATGACATGGAAGATCTCTCCAACGAAGCTGAACCAGCAAGTGATGGACCAGATGATAGCGAAGATGTTCTGTTAGGCAAAGTTGCTGAAGAGCTAGCCCGTTTTGTCAGACAGGAGTCACAAGATGATTTACAATTCGAATCACAAATGCAAGAACTTAGTTGTTCTTTAACAAATCAAGTTTGTGATGTTGCGGAAAAAGAAATATTCAAAGAATTTGAAGAATTTAGAGCGTTTTTAATTGAAAACAAAAATAAACAGGTTGAAGAACTAGACGATCAATCACCTCCATACGAAGATGATATTGGACAACTAATAGTTGATCTCTTACCAACCGCAGATCATCATGTTACTAAAGACGACGACAGTGATTTCGAAGATGAAGTGGTCTTCAATAATACTTTAGACGACTGCAGAAAACCTAGTCAGCAGTCCACTGGAGCTTATCAACAAGTCATTGGAAATAGTCAAAAGTCTTTTCTGGCGGAAAGCATTGATTCGACCTCGATCTATGGATACATTCAGCCAGAAATTATTGAAGATCTATCACAACAAAATGAAAGATTTTCTAAAGAACTTATTCTAAAAGAAGCACAAATTAAACAAGAGAGGGATGATCTGTTACTGGAACAACAAGCGCTGAAGAATGAACGTTTAAGATTAGAAATAGAAGCGGAAAAATCCAGATTAGCAAGACTACAAGAAAAGCAATTAGAAGAAGAATGCAGATTCAAGCAAGAAATGGAAAATATAAAACGAAAGACGGAAGATTTAAAAGAAAGTCAGTTGTCAGAAGAAGCAAATAAACAAGCGAAGAAAACTGAAATTGAAAAAGCAAAAACGGATTTTGCTATGAAGGTTGTTGGGGACCTGCTTGCTAAAGGAGTGTCACAGGATGTCATCGAGGATATTATTGATGATGTATTAGGTATAGTTTATACTTTTACAGCTGATATTTTCTTACTGAAATTCTATTGACTTTAGGTTTTGTTTTATTCAACTACATTATACGCTAAAAAGCTTTACAAACTGATATACAACATAAAAAGTTCAGTGTCCCGACTTAATTTAGAATTTAAATGTCCAGCATTTTATTTTTTATTTCTAGATAATATTATTAAGGAAACAGCTTATGCTCTCTCAAAAGAGACTATCGAAACTGCTCTCAGCGAAGTAGCAGATGAAAATACTAAAACGGAAAGTAAAGCTAATCCGTCGATAAATGAAGATGTTAAAGAAACTAAATTTCTTAATACTGCTGACTCAGCAATATCGCAAGATTTTAACGAACTCATCTCACCCAGATCAACATCAGAGAGAGATAAAAATGGACCCCCCTTAAACGATATGTTTCTAACAACTATGAAGAAATATAAAGCAAGTCCTATGCAAAGTGCAACGGAAGACGATTTATTAGATGCTGGTATTTGTGACTTTGTAAACCTGGGAACAGGGCGAAATATATCAGGTAATACAAATATATCTCCTAACATTTTCCTCCAAAGTAGTTTTCCATATAGCACCTGCTCATCGAATAAAAAGAACTAAGTAGTCATTTTTGTGTTTATTGTTTGCAACATAAAATTTATTCATTGGCATGTATTCATGTAACTTAAAATTAAAAATAATGTTGTGAATTTAAAATTCAGAAATTATTTATACACTCTCTTGTATTGTAACTTCCATTCCAGCTCAACAAGTGAAGAAAGGTCGAAAGCTTCAGCAAGGTTTAGATATCAGCGTTAGGTCTACAGCTAACAACACTTTAAGACTTCAATGGGACTGGACGCCAAGTATCATGCAGTCTGGATTTAAAGTATGGTATAGTGTTTTAATCCTAGGAACGAAGTTTGGTCCAAATGTGAACAGTCATAAAAGGTAAACTTTACTAAAACAGCATGTACGATGTTTGAGATATTATAATTTTGTGTTTTAAACAAGATCGATTGCAAGTAGTTTTTTGTTCAAACTTTTCGGATAAGCTACTTTGAAAGCTTTAGTTTAGGCTAATGTTTGACCTTACTCTCTTTTAAACTACTTCGTTTACTATATTCAATATCAGATAATTTTAGTGTTTAATCGTCTGTTCGTCTTAGTTAAATAGGTGAAATGTGAAATTAAATTACCTTTCTCTTTAGCTATAAGTTTCATAATAGTCCTTTACCAGAAGCTTGGCCCATGACCAACCGTGAAAAGATGAAGGACGTTTGTGTACAGCATTGTTGGGATACGTATGGTAAACTCATGGATATTAAAGGGTTGAAACCACGATACACCTACAGGTTACTATTTCCTTTCTTGTTCCCGTGTTATTTACGGTATTTACGCACAATGTCCTTTTTAACATAAACTTCCTATTTTTATGATTTGTTGGAACCCCGGCTTTGCCGTAATACCGACTTTCAAACAGCTATTTCAAATTTGGTTTTATTTACTTTAGAATCTGTGTTCTTGGACGACGTGATCGAAATGGTCAGCGACTAACCTTCGGTCACATTCAATTCACCATGCCCGGACCACCAGCAAGACCTGTTCTTAAATTTAATAAGCTGACTGATAGAGAGGTATGGTGTCTTAAAACTTCTTTATTGTTTGATAATGTTGGTAAAATATGAAACATTGCTGAAGAGAGAGATACAAATAAAATCTTTTATCGATATTTCATAGCTAAATATTACTTGATATTTGTATTAAAGAGACTGTGTTTTGTGTTTCATAAAATAAAATCAGTTTTCAATAACGCTAAAAAGCCTTTTTCTACACTTTAAAAGCCAAGCCTCTTTAGGATAATTCAACTATAAATGCCGGTTTAAAAACTAATTGAGCTAAATAACTTGTAGATGTAACTGTAGCCATATACTTTGTATAGGTGGTACTATCATGGAAGCCAGTGACAAGTTATGGCGATGCGTACCTCACAGGATATATACTACATCACAATGGTATAGCCAGAGATGACATATTAACACCTGATGTTTTGCAAGCAACCGTTAGCAATATAAAACCTGGTATATATTTATCATGCGACTTTTGTTTTAGTTTCTCAACATAATATTGTTCCCAAAATTGCTAATGTTATTCGGTTTTCATGTTTTTAGTGTTGTTTTATTATTTGACAAATCAATGTTTTCGTCTAGTTCATTTGACAATTCACGGTTTTCATCTAGTTAATTTGACAAACAAATATTTCATCTAGTCCATTTGACAAATCAGTGTTTTTGTTAATTTCATATAACAAGTCAATATTTTTTGTTAGGTACTAACAATTCATTTACATTGGTGGCAGCGACAAAACATTCCATCGGAAATAGTCGTCCGTCACGTGCTTTACATGTGCGATGTCCTATACAGCCTGCCCCCCTGGAAGAGGTTTATCAAATCGATACTAATGAGATTGGTGTCATACTATTGACCTGGCAAATACCGTTGCAGGCTAAAACATGCACCGGTGTTCATGATGAATCTAACGAAATGGATGATACGAAAGATAAGCAAATTACAATCGAAAAACGTGAGAACATTACTTACTTATTCACAATACTTTTGATTGCCTTTCTTGTTAACCGAAGTAGTTTGTTCGAATATACTAATATTTATTAAACTCAGCATTATTTTATTTCAGTGCTACATAGTTCTATGTTAAACTCAACATTTTTATATTTCAGTGCTAGAGAGTTCTATGTTAAACTCAGCATTATTTTATTTCAGTGCTGCATAATTCAGATAATGAGGAGGCAGATGAGGATGTTGATCATTCAAAACATGCAATCAGTGCATCACGACTCAGTTGTTTTTTGGTGTATGTCAATGGAGAGTTTTATGGCAAGTGTCCGACTGACGGTAAGTAAAAGAAGTCTATAACTAGTTGTAAAACGTCTTGACTAGTAATAAAGAATACTTTTCTTTAAAGATGAAGCAAAAATTTCTTAGCTTCGCGTGCTCGTTCAAGTAGCAAAATAAGAAATAATTCTTTCCCTACTCTTAACGAAGTACAATAAGAAGAACGTCTTATTTTTCCTACGTTTTACAAATTGTAAGGTAATGGGAGGAGTTTGTATCTTTCTTTACAGCAAATGAAAAGGATTACATTGGTTTTGAAATTTCAAGTACAGAAATCGGACAAGAGTACCGTATCGCTGTACATTCATTTCATGAACCTGACCCCTTTGAACCGGAAGATAGACGTGTCACGTGTGGCTGTTCAAGCGTTTCATCGCCACTTATTAAATGTGCGTCAGTGAGCCCACCTAAGTCACCGAAAGCCTTCATCAAATCTATTAGCTCAGCTGGTATTGAGATAGCATGGAATAGAGCGAAAGAATATGGTGGAGCAACTTTATCGGTAGGTTACATATAATAAACCAATATTACAATATTTGTTCATTTGTCTAGTCAGTCAGTTTTAATTCTCATAGTTTTCGAATTATCACAATTATTATTAAAGTATTGCATGTAACTGTATTCACAAGTTAACATTCACAAGTTACAATATTTTCTCTTCTATTCTATGAAGGGTTATTTTATACAAGTCAACAAATTAACCTTTGGACCGATGTTGTCTCCCGAAAGTACATCAACGGTTCTTAACGAGCTACCGACAACGTACGACTATAAAATAACTGTTGTAGCAGTAACGGAGCACCCTGTCGGTAAACTTCAACAAAACGACATGCATGAAGTAAGCAGTGTTTGTGATAGTATATATAACTCGAATGACGATTTGTCCGTCGAATCTTTTGGTGACAACAGGTTAACAAAGCAAAAATCAAAAGGCCGGCGTACGAAAGAATTTATGAATAGTTTCAATAAATCTGCCGACAGTGGTCGACCAATATCTATAGGAAACGATACGATGGAAGAGGATGACGTAATTGATTTTATTGCTCAAATGAAGTCAGTGCGTGATTCAAATAACCAATTGGATAAATACCCATCGTGTAAACCGGGCCCATCAATTGTTGTCAACTATAATAATTTAGTGGTGCCAGCCGATAACACTGACGTCATCGAAGTGTTAGGAAAATCTGCCCAAATAGCGTGGAATTATACAGTACCAAAACATTTTCGAAATGCACGTGGCTTAGTGTTAGTACGACCACAGGTATTTTGTGTCATGTATTGGAAGCATGGGGATAGCATCACGTCAGCAAAGACGAAAGAAACGAAAGGTAAATTCTTTTATAAGAAAACTTTCAAAATAACTATGGCCTACTAAAATGGAATTGTTTTGATCAATAGCACTTTATTGAGTAATATGTAATCCCAATAAAAAAATCTTACATTTTACAAAGTTTTACTACTAATTATAAAATATCCGAAACTTATATTCCAGGTACTCGTATGTTTTTATCGGATTTGTCTCCTGGATACGATTACGACGTTGTTGTGGTAGCAAAGTGCAGCCATCAAAATCAAAATGATGCATGGGATTCGCACGACGCATATTTGTGTAAGGAGCAAGGGTCTATCATAACATTCCGTACTGGACATCCTCCTATGCTACCAACAGAGTTTTCTGTGATCAGCTGTACAACAAAATCGTTGAAAGTAGCATGGAATGAACCAATACCACGTGGTGTTCCTATTACCAAACTCATGATTTCTGTAGCTGAAACTTCAAGAACAGTCCCTCAACTAAACCTCACAACTACGAATGAATCTTTGAAAAGTACTTCGAGTAATACATTGAAAACTTCAAATAAAAAAATAAAGACTCCTGACGATTACGTGGAAGTTTTGTCGCGTGTCTATGAAATACCAGCTGATACTGTGATATACGAAGTAAAAAACTTGATCGAACAATCCGAATATGTTATTACTCTACATATTATTACCCCTCATTCAAGCGCCACTAAAATTACCGATGTTCACAGTTCTTCTCACGACGTTAGCACAATGGAAAACGATGTTTGGAGCCCTTGTGTGACAACCTACGGTACTACCGCTGGTATAACATCACCTAACCATCTACACATTACGAAACGATCAACCAATCAAATGCACTTAGAATGGACACGTGCTAAAGCACATGGTTCGTATCATTTGTTATATAATGTGGTTAGGTGGAATGAAGTGGAAGAGGAAGCCAATGAATGTTTGACATCACGTGATAAGCAACCCACCAATAGGAATAAAGCATCGGGAACTTTACGCGTAGACAGTGACCAATCAGAGACAGTCATTGAGAACTTATTTCCTGGCACGAAGTTTGTATTTCGCTTAGAATCTTGTTTTGGAACAAATAACTTCAGCTGTTCACAAGAAAGCGTGGTATCGGAAATTGTTCAAACGAAAGCAACAGAACATTGGACTCGTGCGCCACCAGCTCAACCAAGGTTGTTGTTACGAAGTTTAAGTCAAGATGAATTTGAACTGCGGTGGGACAGACCTGTTTTATTGGATTTAGGTAAAACGATTTTCATATTTTTTGATAATTTTTTGATAAAAAGCATTAAATCAAAAATTATTTTTAAAAAAATCAATGAAAGTTAATTTTGAAAGTAAAATAAGCAAATTTTTTGAATTGCATCGTGCTTATTTTCTACACCATACAAACGGAGCCTTTCAGTTTTCCAGGGCTCCATTTGTAATTGATTCTTGGTTTACTTTGATTTTAAAGGTCAATTTCGGCCCAAAGATTGATCTATCTAAATTGGTCTTTAGATCTATCCAAAAAAGTCAACCTGATGGCTGCTAGTACTCTACGACGGTCGTTGCTTGGATACCGTCTTGATATCAATGCTGCTGAGTCGGTGTTTTTGTCTCCTTCGACTACATCTTATTTATACAAAAGACCTAAACATGGTCAAACTTATACTTTCACGTTAGCTGTTATTACATGTGCTATTGAATACGTTAAGGAAAGAAGAATCTGGGTATGTTAGAACACGAATATTCATTTATAGAAGGTGTAGTAAAACTTAGTCTTGTACTCAAAGTTTCCTGCTACCGTTTAGGGCAAAATCAAATTTTTTTCACCGTCTATACATTTAAGTATAAGTCATTTTCCTCGTTTTTTAATATTGCCTCCTGAATATTGTTTAAAGATTGTTTTTTTAAGTTTGGCCATGCTCAATTTAATATATATAATAGTAAATGATAGTAGTAGTTTAGAACTTTAACCCAAGTAAATCTTAATGCGTTTCGTCTATAGTAACTCTAAGCAATTTTTACACTAGTGGCAAGAGCTGATGGCTAGTTGTTATTCGAAATCATTCAAGCCGAAAGAAATAAGCAATTATCCTCAACCTGATATCGATGAAAACCAATCTGAAGTGATCTCTGTCAATACCCCAATAACACACGAATTAATACAGTTTGATTGGCTCTCCTGTAAATATTCAAAACGAGGCTCGAATTCTTCGAACGGACCACGTGACCTAGAAAGTACTGCAGACATGGGTACAATTGTTGTAAGGTAAGCTGCTGATGTTTGAACAGTAAAGTTACGATTAACTTCCATCTGATGTTTGAACAGTAAAGGTACAACTAACTTCTTACGGTACTCATCTAATCTAAACATAGTGGTAAAAATATTAACAGATTTTTTATCATTATTACAGGTACAAAATCAATGGAAAAGAAATAGAAGTTGATTCTTTGCGAATACTTTGGACATGTCATGAAAAAAATGACTTAGAGAATGAGCAGGATGAAGGAGAGCTGTGTTCAGATTATTTAGATTACGATTCGCGTGGTTATGAAATCAAAAATCCTAAACCCAAGTACGATTTTAACTCTTTATTATATTAAGATATTTGAGAGACCAAATAATCTCCTTCCCATGGTAGGAGCACGTTACGCTGTCCTACTGCTAGATTGATATTGTATATATTTATGAATTATAATCGAATCCAAAAATTCTTTGCAATGAGAAATTTGAGAATCTAGAATCGCTTCTTTTTTATAGATCAGTGTATTCTATTCGAGTTGAAGCTATGCTGGAAGAAGCTGGCTCCCCAGTCACCATTAGTTCCAGTACCGTTTATTGTCAAATTCCTGGTGCCCCAAGTCCCCCAATTATCGCATGCAGTCAAATCATGAAATCTGGTTTTAACGTGGAATGGAACGAGCCGCAAACATTCGGTGGAAACGAGGTTGCTGGCTATCACGTGAGTTTTCAGTTTAAACGTAGCTGACATTTGACTGAATATCTGCAGATCTCCTATAGTTTGTCACATTAAACTATAAATAGGTATCATTCCTACAATATATAGGATAATATTTATTTAAAAAATCGAGTTGGCACATTTCGAGCATATTTCGAGCAAGAATACTGTTTTTCCCTCAAGTTAGTTTCAATCTAAATATAACTAATGTGGAAGAATCCTGTTTTTTCCTCATTGTTTGATTTTACCATACTCATTTCTTGCATAACAAGTTTAAAAGTTAGGGCGTTTATTCATTTCTTCTTTGTTGTCACTAGGTATTTGTGAATGGAAGCAAATTGGGCAAGCTGTTACCGCCTACTTGCCGAAGTTGTACAATACCATGTAGAGCCGGAAGGTACTGTATTCCTCTCCTTATACTAGTTTAACACGATTGCTCTTATATTGAAGGTTCTTATATGCTCTTATATTTGTGCACCCTATATCGAAATTAGCTGAAAAATAGCAGTATGAATTGAATAAGGTGCTAAAAATCGCCTCATTTGATTCAGCAGATTAAATACCTCCAAACTTTTAAAATTTGTTCAATCGCTTGTTTTGTTTTGTTTATCGGATTTATCGGATCAAAACTTTACACATTTCAGCTGTCTCAAATTCATATTAACAGTATCAAGTCATATTAATATGATTTAATTTAGAACGTACAAGATGTTTCTAACTGCTTTAAGTTCCGATCCTGGGTTACCTGCGTCGGACAAATCAAACGAAATAATTGTCAATACACAGCTAGATGATACCACACTCATTGAAAAATTGCATAATCGAGAAAAAATCATTTACCTCGATTTATTAGTGAGCTCTACTTACGACGATGCTTTAGAGTTAGAATGGCACCAACCTTTATTTAGTAAGTGAAAAATTCTTGTTTAGTAAGTAAAAATATTCTTGTTTAGTAAGTAAAATTATTCTTGTTTAGTAAGTAAAATTATTCTTGTTTAGTAATTAAAAATATTCTTGTTTAGTAAGTAAAATACTTTCGAAGTTTATAGTAACCTAACGTACCAAGCATGCGTAGTTTCAGAACCCCGTATATTTAAACATCTACGCATGCTCATTAGTACGTTACATTATATTGCGCTACGGTTTTACTTTGCGTTATTATAGTTCCGTTTGTTAAAATTAGAGTTTAGATTGAAGTTTCGTATACTACCCGTTTTCATATTTCGAAAATCAAACAATCATAGTGCTAATCATAGTGCCCATATTTTGTTGTAGGTGACGATACAGTGGTAGACACATACACTATCCAGTGGACTACCATTCTGCAACCTAAGGTAAAATAGTTAGTAATTAGCTATTTCAGTTATTAACAATATCCCGCTTTTTAACGGTATCCAACTTATTAACGATATCCCGCTTTTTAACGATATCCCGCTTATTAACGATACCTCACTTAGTAACGATATCCCGTTTTTTAACGATAACCTCACTTAGTAACTGTATCCCGCTCTTTTACCGATATTCCGCTTATTAGCGATACCTCACTTAGTAACGATATCCCGCTTTTTTAACGATATCCCGCTTATTAACGATAACCTCACTTAGTAACGGTATCCCGCTTTTTTAAAGATATCCCGCTTTTTAACGATATCCCGCTTATTAACGATAACCTCACTTAGTAACGGTATCCCGCTTTTTTAACGATAACCTCACTTAGTAACAGTATCACGCTTTTTAACGATATCCCGCTTATTAACGATACCTCACTTAGTAA
>JAYJMI010712388.1:0-13693 GCA_036873855.1 Sarsia tubulosa
GTAATAAAACGCTTGTGGTGAAAATAAAAAAAGTTCAAAAATAAGAAAAGTCTACACAATTTATGACCAAGATTGTACTTTTATACAGTTTATACTGTTACCGTGCGAACGTATCTGAATGATGGTTTAATAACTTCTGTTTAATGTATATATTATATTTCTTGTTGGTTATAAAAAAGTTCAATGGCCTACCTTGGGTGGATTAATTTATCCAATGGCCTACCTTGGGTGGATTAATTTATCCAATGGCCTACCTTGGGTGGATTAATTTATCCAATATGAACTGTTGATTTGAATACAGTAAAATCTTTTGAATCTAATCTTGTTGCATAATACCAGAAATAAAATAATACCAGAAGTAATATAATACCTTCTCCATAATACAAGAAGTAAATTTAACTTGCTAAACAGTCACAGTCTATTATAAAAAGTATGAAATGCTTTGCTTTTATAAATATTTTTCTCTCCATTTATTGTTTATACTAATTCTTAATTCTCTTTTTCATTTTCCCTCAGAGATGAATTATATGAAATTAATAAGCTTCATTCATGTCACAACTCTATATTTACTTTTTTAAGTTTTATTGTTTTTGTGTTTTACTACACGCTGACAAGAAACGACAAAAACAGCTATTGCACCTATAGCTCAATATATAAGCTAATGTCCCAGAGTAAATAACGAGCCTTCCTCTCATAGCGAATATTTATTCTTGGAAAGAGATTGGTATTTATATTTCCTATACTACTAGTAATCAATTTTCGAGTGATGAATTTACAATGAAAAAAGCTTGTGTTTTACGTAAAGGAATATTTCTATTATAAAAGTTTCATAGTTTCTTTATCACATCCCTGTCTTAGTCACACGATAAGGTCCAAAATTTACACAGGATTGCCATGTTTAGTAGTCATGGTCAGCGGGTTACATACATGGTTTGATATATTTCACCAGTAAACCTAGAAATATGACTAGGTTAATGGCAAATTATGACTGGGTTTAATATATGGAAACATCACATGATATGATAACATCATATGATAAGCAGCATGTTATTATCAATGTAAAACCATTAGGCAATTATGAAAAGTTAACTTTTGGACTAAATTTGACCATTTGATCTAAATTTACCTGCTAAAAAGAACTTTCAACATAATGCTACTTATGTCATTTTGAAGCCTTTATTTACCTCTTACTAGTTGCAAAAAATCAAAAAATCTAATGATAGGTTCTTAAGATATTTTTAAAAAGTCGACTTTTGGGGCGATTCTGATCTTTTGATCTATACAGCCCACAAAAAAACTCGAATTTTCAACATGATACTACTTATACCAGTTTGAAGCCTTTATCTACATCTAAATCTGTACAAAAAAACAAAAAAAATCTAACGATAGAATCATGAGATATTTTGAAAAACATATTCTAATTTTGCTATAAAATTGACCGAAAATTTGCTCATTTTTGGTCCATCGTCTTTTTTTTTAAAACTCCTTAAAAAAGTCTGTAAACTTGTCATTTTACCAAACAATTTAAAAAACTTTTTTTCTGATACGTGAAGCCATAATTCAGAAATTATTTAGATAAGCTTATTACCATTTATGCCCATCTTTCTTTTTCCATTTTAGATATATTTTGTCCTGTATGGGATTTCGATTTTTTAAACTTCCCCTGGAAAGGCAAAATTTAGGCCAAAATTGCCGGGATAACATAATTAGGCTGCTAAATTCACCAGGTTTTCACCGGGCAGGATCTAGTTGAGTGACTGAGACAGGGTTGTTTTATATCCATTTGGCCGTACTGGTTTCATTTATTGAATATCGTCAACGAGGAATATATAATATTAGTCACTCTGTAGCTCATGTCTTTACCCTCAGGTTTTATTAAACCTTTACACACAATTTATGTCTAAAAATTCCTGTCTGAAAGAAATTCACTATATCTAATATTATCGTATATTTGTTGTTTTTCATTGCAATCAATAATTTTTCGCCAATAATATATCCTTCCTCATATTTAAAATTGCTTTGTTCCTACCATCTTAGGAATTCATTGAATTAAATTTTCCTTGTTTTTAAGATAAACAGGCATATTAAAAAAACATCAAAAAATTCCAAAATAATTTGTCATAATTAAAATATTATTGAACAAAATGATAAATCTAATAAACCTTGGCACAAGTGTGATTTCCACAATCCAGATTTGGCAATCAGAAGTTTTTTTGTTTTTTTTAAATAATGTTAACAAGTAAATGTTTCATAATGATTAAAAATTGCACGAAGCTCACTCTTCCAATATACTAAACTGGAATAAAAGTTCAAAAATAATAAATAAGTTGATTTCTTTCCAGATATCCAAAATCTTTTAATTCCAGGAACAATAAATTACATCAGTGACATGGTGTTACATGGTGTGGAAAAACCTTGCACTACAGAGGTTTGTAATAAACCTTCTTCGTAAGGAAAATTTTTTATTATAAGAAATAACATCGTCTATTGTTAGTCGTAATGAATCTACACGGTTATATTTTTAAGGATTGACGATATCTTTTAGTAGTCGAATCTTGTACTTATTATTATTTATTCGTAATATCAATGACGGGTTGAGTACTATATCCAAAGACAAATACATAGCTAAAATTTCGGTATAAAACATTGGCTTTATATTGAAAAATCTAGTGATTTGTAAATATTTCGCAGTATTATACCGTTCTTAGTGACTTCATTAATACCCTACTGAATAGATGGTTAAAGAATTCATGTTTTTATTGATCATTTTACCATTTATAGATATGTTCGGAGAAGTGATGTTTGTTGTTGAAACTATTGCATTGAGCAATAACATCAGGGAACCAGATGATATGTTTCAACAAGCTATGTTTCTAAAGAAACAGTTTTTCCAATTCTTTTCAATAAAATTTCTTGCTCTTACGTAGCTCTTGAGCTTCACCTTTCTTTTTATTGCTTATCTTAAACAGACCTATTTCATATAACACTTATCACTTATTCTCCTACATCTTACACAAGTCTTTAGATCATAGTTGATCGAATTTAAAAAATATCAAATAAAGCTAACTTCAATATGCATTTGAACAAAGAAAAGTTATCGAACTGCACATTTATTCAGCTCAACTTTATCGGTTTTAACGAACAAACCTTCAAGGATAGCATTATTTTGTTTTAAAAACCTAGATACACTACGAGGGCATCGTATTCAAATAAGCTGTCTGACTGTCAAGGACTCAGTTCATTCTGAATTTCCTTCAATCTTTGAGATAATATTAACCTTCTTGGGCAAATTATAACATATACTTATCTTGATTAACTTCGCACCAATTTTAGGTTTTACTTACACGGAAATAATAATTATGTTTTTCTGCCTGTCAACTATCTCATAATATCTAGCTCATTTCCCTGAATGAAATATTGTTGTTGCACACTTCCACTTTTTGTATTAAAGCGTTCATTAAAACTGAATTCCCACTGGAAACTTGTCGTAGTCAATAAACTACGTTTTCCTGTCTGAATAATCAACTTTTAATAATATTCTTGTTATCAATTATCATAGTATAAAAAACTGTCAACGTATCAGTTTTAAAGGTAGCTGTTGACATATATCAACTTGGCTACTACAAACTTGAGCATCTTTCACATTGTATATGTCTGGTTCTTCTATTTTAATTTTTCTCTTCTCTATCCTATGTTAACATTTCAGAATATGTTATTTGAGAAACACGTTGTTGTCTACGGACAAACAAAGGAAGTCATATCAGCGTTCTACATTGCAGGTAATTCAGGTAAAATTTCGAGTGAATACCTTATTAATTATAAATTTAACTTACAAAGGGTTAGGGTAGGGTTAGGGTAACTTGGTATTAAGGTATAATTGTATAATGATGCATGCTGTTTTTTCTGTATAGAAAACAAGCACTAGGAAACAGACTTGACTAGCAAAAATTATTTCAAATTTCGTTTTCCCATAAGTACCAAATCTTATATTATTGAAAACCAGTAAAAATATATACCTAAATTTGAAATAGCTTTAGAAAAACTTCGCTTAAAACATAAGTTATATAACGATAAAATTCGGGGTTTTTTTGTTGGACACTTTTTTTGTATAACTCATAAACTGGTTAACATGTTAGGCTGCTAATAATGCTCCCTCCAATATTGGGCCTATAATATTGGACTGTTAATTATGGACTGCTAATAATGGGCTGCTAATGTTGGGCTGCCATTATTTATCTGCTAATAATGGGCTGCTAATAATGAGCTGCTAATAATGGGCTGCTATCATGCGAGCTGAAGTAATCTTTTTAGCCTACAAATCTTGCATGTATGCATGAAAGAATACCATGATAATAGTTTTGATGAATAGGCTAAAGTTTAATGTGCTTCTATGCTAAAGTTTTAACATGAACAAATTACAATAGACAGATTTATAATCCCTAATATAGATTTACAATCCCTAGCAAATTATTGTTTTGTGTTGTTTTTCTTTTATTTAAATAATTTAAATACCTAAAATAATGACAAAATGTAAAAAGTGCATTAAAATGCGTAATTTGAACAGGCAAACTGTATCTTTTGGGCGAAAGAGACTGTAAAGAAATAACTTTCTTGAATTTATGAATAATCGAGGCAATCATAACAAACTACGTCCCTTTGAAATCCGTCTATTCAGACGGTTTTGACATATATACCGGAAGGTTTTATAAATCATTTTAATTCAACGGGTAAAAAGCAACGAAATTGTCTTTTTACTTTGCACGTATTATTTTGACATGTAGAATCATTATTTACATGTTTATAATAATACAGTGGCCAAATATAATTGTTTATTACAAACGGCATTTGATATTTCAATAAATTTATCCAAATTTGTCATTAACTCAATATTATTATAATATTTTTAAACCTTATGATTGATCAATTAAAGCTTAATCGAAAATCCTAAAGAAAACTGTCGTTAGATTGTTGAAAAGTTATAGAACAATTATCAAACTCCAAAAACGACTTAATATTAGGTTGGGTTATCAACCATGTGTCTTCTACATTCAATAGGATTTTAAACATGTAGCTAAGATAACGGTTGGCTAATTAATTACCCATTAAAAAACCCTGGTGGTTTCCTATGATTTATGTTTGCGTAAATGGACTCAGTAATGATCATAGATATTGTAACATTTTTTAAGATTTAACCATAAACTTATGTTAATAAGTATTGCAATACAAAATAACACATTGTAACCACCAGCCTGGTTTGATGACTTGCCAATTGCTACTTAAAACTTTCGGCTTCACTTTGAAGTCTATAAGATGGAGAAATCAAAAATTTAAGTTGCATTGCAATGACGTAAATTACTGCAAAAGCAGGAAAAACTGAAAGTTATTTGCTGCTTAATAAAATACTCTCTGAAAACGAATAGAATCAGTGATATATCTCTCAGTGATGGGAGAATCGATGGGTTGGTGAATACTTATTCGGTCACACAAAACGTATGGTATATATATTCCATATAGAGATATATGCAGAAATTTGAACGGAGGAGGATTTGAACCCACGACCTTCTTGTTAGATCTGCGACGCTCCAAAAAACTGAACAACCACTTCGATAACAACTGAAGTAACTTATGTCACATCAAAAAGATTTTATATAAGGAGACAGTTCTTTTTTAACTGCCTTTGTTCTATGCTTGTTGTTAATTATTGTTCAGTTTTTGAATTTCACCTTGAAGTTTTATCAAATAAATTAAACAGAAAGTAATAAAGTTATCAATAGAATACAATTATTACGAGTGAGAATTTCTATACAAGGATAAAAATTGAAGAGTAGCATCCGAGGAAGATGATTATCGATAATAAAAGAAATAATAAAATACTACAAAGATAAGAACTGTTATAGAATAAGTAAATGTTATTTTTATAAAATCTTTTTGGTCACATTAAGCGAACACCTCCCGAGTCACAAGTGGCGCTTATTCTATATACTACATTTAAAGAGGCATGGACGTACTTAAATCTATGGTACAGCGGCATAGATTAAAAATAAAAACAAAGTTTTTATGAAAAAATTCTGTATTCTTTTATAACAGATGTTATTTTGTACAGATGTGATAGAAAAATAATAAGAATAAGTTTTTTAAATATTTATATTTATTTTATTATTTTTTTAAATATTTATTCACTTACCGTAATAAAATATTGAGTAAATCATTGTTCTAGAATAATAACGTAATATTTTTTTTAGTAAATTTGGACACCGGTAGATTTATAATATTATTGTATTTTTAGTACGTCCATGCCCCTTTGAACTCAAATTCAACTACTGGTAAAAACTTACCAACAATTAGTATTAGCTGCAGGTTTGTTGCCGCCTGCTTATTTGTGGGACAAATATATAATAACCAAATATTGATATATTGGAAAAAATATCAGACAACATCAAAGTTTTGATTATTCAATTTAAACTCTAAAGTTAAAACTTTGAGCGTTATTCGCGCCTACGATATTCCTTACAACCTCTAGAATAGCTGTCATTATGCGACAAAAGATGCTTCTGAACACCAGCTCAGAGTTTATTCCAAAAAGTACCGGTGGGTAACTAGGAGTAACCTCACATACACTAGCTATATTTGAGCGGATCCACAAAGGAATTTTGCCTATTTTCAGCTATAAAATTAGAGCATCGAGCATGACTCGAACCTACGGAATTCCTCACAATCGCGGGAAAAGATGGCAAAGCCTTATAGCACTCGGCTATCGAATCATATAGGTGGCATTCGGAAAAATGATAATTCCTTAAAGTAGCAAAAGTACATGTCTTTGAAAGAATCAAAGATTTTGAAAAGATAGCGGTTGGACAACTACCAATTAAAACCATTCCGCGATTTCCTATTACTTCCAAATGAGTATACTAAATCAGGTATTGCAACATCAGTTTATAGTTATTGATTTAACCAAGAACAAATATTGCAAAGTGAGTCAACTAATAATTCTTGCAATGAATATAGTATCCCCGAGCCTGTTCTAACAACTGGCTATTTTCTACTTAAAAGTCTTCACGTTAACAAAACCTTAGAACGTATTATTTCCAATGACAGTTATATTATAATACGTAATAAATTTTCATGGAAAAACATCTTTTCTTTTGCAGTGTTCTGACATCTGTATAGATCTAACCTTATGTTTGGAATCTTCAATCTAGAGTAATATGAAATCTAACAATCTCCAAGATGTTTTTTTATGTGCAGATATATAGAATTTATTTAAGATTAACTGTTTGCTCAACTTTAACAAAGCACTGATGAAGTAGCAGTGTTCCATTATAGAAAGATTTAAAAGAAATTACTGTTTTTGCAAAAACAGTTTTAGGCGTTCTGCAAACCGTTATTACAATAACACATTTTTTAATAATTATGTTTAGACTTAAAACCGTTCTAAGGCTTGCGATCTTCAGCAAATTTCCATGTGTAGTTCCAGAGAAAAATGACAAGTACATACTGTTGTCTATACATTTGCGCATAAAACGCAGCTTTCAAAGGGCTGCTGTGGGGTTAATTCTAAGCTTCAGAATAAAGTTTTTATGACAGTGTTGTAGTTTTATTGAAAGGTGAATAGTTGTGCGTAAGTTATTACAAAGAAAATAATTTTACACTAGGTTGCATAAAACTGTGAAGCTCAGCAATTAACTATACTTGTTGAAAACGCATTTTCATAAGTTTTAAAAATCAAACTGATTAATATAAAATTTAAATTTCAAACTTTCTGAACAATAAGTTATAGCATGTATTCTTTTCAAATATGGGCCAGATGCAATATCTAAAGGTAATGCAGTATCAAAAATAAAAACCGTTTATTTACAAACGCCATTCGATGTTTCCAAACATGTATCATAGTTATTCAGACTTGTTGTTTTCATTAGAAAAATGTTAAAAATGCTAATTTATTTGATCGCCCAATATATGATTGTATTAACATACATATCCTGGATAGAGTTGTTACGAAAGCAATTGAAATTATTAAACCCTCCCTCACAACGAAAGCAATTGAAATTATTAAACCCTCCCTCACAAACTTGCTTTCAAAGCTAATACTTACTGCGTTGTGACTTATATATAATGTAAGAATAGAACGACCGTCAGATCCATGTTAGGGTACAAATAATATGCTTTTGCAAGATTCCACACGATTTCAAACATACAGCTGAGATAACGGTTGGATAACAGCAATTAAAACCATTCGACAATTTCTTATTATTATCGAATGCGTAAACTGAATCAGTAATTAACCTAATATTTCTACGTCAGTTTATAGTTAATGATTTAAACCGAAAACAACTATTGCAAAGTGAATCAACTAATAATGCTTACAATGAATACAGCAACCACAAGGCTGCTCTAACAACATGATAATTGCTACTTAAAGGCTCAACATTAAAAAATTCCTGCATAGAAAAACGTTTTCGTTGTAATGACGGAAAATCTTAGCAAGAATATTAGAAAAAATATATAATAGTCTATATTAGTTTGGCACAACCCATACAAAAAATCGAACTCCAAGTTTTTCTAGGAACTTTGATTCCTTGATCATTACGTAATCATTTCCGTGATAATTCCGTAACGTAAACAACAAAAATGGTAGCTTATAAATGGACAAAAATTGCTGTATATACTAGGAATTATTTCCCTCTTAGTTTTGCTCTCCTGAGTTACTTGAGAAAATGGTTGGAGTGTTAGCTTTCAGTTTTTTCCTGCTTCGGTTTTATAAGAAATCAATTTCATAATATTGGGTTTCTTTGAGATAACATAATACCTGATGTCTAATATAACTTTTTCGTTATTTTTGTAACTTATTTTCTTACTTTTTAACATTGAATCATTAACTAAACTGATTATTTGTCTTTATTTTATCAGATCAAATTATATTGTAGTATATATCATGAGTATCAATTAATGTAGTCTCAATGTCAAACACAATGATGTTTTATTGTATCGTTTTGTTGTCTTGCTGGTCATTGACATTTGACTTTTTTTATTACTAAGAAGAAAATGAAAGAAAATGAAAGATACTTCATCAAATATTAAGCTGATGAATAAAAACATAAAATTTCAAAAAAAACATTTATGAGAGTTGAGTAGTCAGTTGAAGGTACCAATCAGTACACATTTTGCAAAGCCGAGCTTGCAAATGATCAAAATAATGTTTTCTGTAAGATTTGATGAGCAACTTATATTTTATGATCAGCGGGAAAAAAAATAGTTTCAAATTTGTATTTACTGTACTGTTAAACTACAGTAAACTGAGTTTATTAATAAATTTTCTGAAGTCCTTAAAGTAGCATAATTTCCGTGTGAATTTTTTTCGTGGTTTAACTGATTTTTACTGGTTGTTTTTGTAAATTGAGCTAATTTGTTGGTAAACTACAAAAAAAGCATATTTCACGCTGACCAAATATTGGCGGATAATGACAAACTATGTGAAATCTGCAAAAATTAATTCACTTTCAGCAACGTATAAAACACAGAAAAGTAAAACCAATTTTTTTTAAAAATTCTTCCAATAATTCATTCTTTTTATTTTATTTATGACTTCTGTATTGATTTTATTTAAACATTTACTATGCAGGAAAAAATATAAAAAATAAACAAACAAAAAAACGCCAGGTAATTTTTTACAATGTTCTTTTACAATGTTCTTTAGACACAAGTTTCGCAGACTGTAAAAGCAATTAGGACTTTTTGTATGACAAAGTACACATTGATATATGTAATGGCTGGTAATAATAAAGTTGTCTGGAAAACCATGTATTGTTTTTTAACGTTCTGTCATAGAAATTATTTTATTTTTAGAAACATAGATACAGAGTAACTTGCTATCTCCAAGATGAGTGGTTTTGATATATATGAAAATAAATATTTCGATATAATATTGTATCATAAGTAGAGTGCTCAGTGAATAAACAAATATGCAGAGCGAATTATACGATATAGTTAGGATAAAATATCAACTATTTATCTACAATTTTAAGGTTCATGTATTTCACAATCTTCACGTAAATAATGATTTTACAAATTAAAAAAATAACCTCGAGTGAGACAGAAATACAAACAACGCTAGATGAAATGTATGAAGAAATTAGAAACAAAATCTGATATTTATAAATCTAATTGGAACGTAACCAAAAGTTAACTTATATATGATATTTTCCAATGGTATGTAAAAAGTTGTGGCTAAGTAATCACAATATGAATTATTGTGGTTTACACTAAATTTAACTTATATTTTGAAATTTTGACAATAAAAACGAAAATATTAAACTCATCATAATTTTGACAAACATTTTTGTTTTTAAACACATTGAAGAACCATTTTTATCTCAAAATTTACGTATATGTGAATATTTGTTGCTAAGAAGAGTGTATTTAATTGCAGTGTTTTCCCCTTAAATCAGATAATATGAGTTTATATATAAACACTATTGTAATGGTTTGTAATTGATATATAGGATATGATTAGTTGGAACCTATTACTGAAAGCTCTATGTTATGTTGTGTAACGTGGCAAATACACCTATTTACCGTGAGACATCCGCCATTATGGATTTTTAAACTTTTAAGTTTGAATATTTCTGAAAAAATGAATACCAAATTTGAAATCCTCCTCAAAAAAAAAGCCTAACCTGAAAATTTCATTACTTTTTGAGAATCAGAACAAAAGTTACAGTTTGCAATTTTGTGTAGGAGTTGTACGTAAAAATGCTTTTTACCCCTCTAAATAGTGTCCAGGCTCTTTTTACCCCCATAAATGCAGTTTTATATATTCCTATAACTTTATTTGCGATGGTTAAAAAATAATGAAAATTTGTATGAAAGGTTATTTTTGGATGATGAATTCGAATATTTTATTTACTTTTTATATAAATTACTAATTAAAAAGTTCAAAATGGAGGATCCTTACAGTAAATTGGTGTATTCACTCAAAAAAATATGTTTTTATGTGTTTTGTTACCATATTTTTGAACTTAAACCACAACTTTTCATACAACAAGTAAAAATAATATTTCTTATTGTATATAATTGTGGCTGACTAGATCAAAATTGTTAACTGATTGTTATTCAGTATCTTCGAAACTTTGCGGCTAATTTACTCACTGGCAAATTTACTTTTTAATATATAGGCTATGAACTTTCTATTATACATGGAAAAATAAAAATAATCATTATTTTAAATACAAGAACTTTTGCCAATTCCTTCATATAGCCACATATTTTCACATCTTGCGTAAATTTTCACAATTTGCGTTCCTAAAGATTTGTTTGATTGTTTTGGAAGTCCTCAATCAGTTTAAATTGAAATAGCTCTTTATGCAATTACACCGTCTACGCTACTGAAAATACCAGAGTGGACTCAAATTCACTGAATTCCAAATTTAAGCTTCGAATTACCTAGATAACAAATAAAAGCCACTACATCCGACACTAATAGAAAGCTTGTCTTTGGAAATAACACTGGAAGCTGGAAATATACCTGTGGGTTAGTATTGTATACATAACCAATAGCATGTGTCAATAGCATGCACTATCTTCGATGGAAAATGTTTTCCTGGCGAAATCAAGTTCAAGTTATAATGGATGAAGTAAGCGTATTAGCATTTGTCCTTCTAGCCAGTACACAGCTACAAAAATGATAGGTTGATCAAACTGGTTCTAAATAGAAAACTTATCTATTAAAAGCACGTTTCTATAACGAGATTCTCACATAATTGGAAAACTATGTTTCAAGTAGATTCAAAGAAGGTTTAAAGCAAAGACCAAACAGCCCAGTATCATCCATATAAAAAAAGCAATGTTGTTGGCGTCTAGAAAATATAAGAGAACCACAACAATATTTGAAACTGAATATACTGAATATGATGGTAATAATGTAGTGTTAAAAAATGGTGAACAATTGTCGGAACAAGTTTTTTATTCAAATGTATCCAAAGCAATTAGTAACTATTAACAAGGAACTGAGACTATAAATCCGTGTATTAAATTTTGACGTAAAAATCTATTTAAGGTAAATAAATCAACGAATGAGTTGTCTTTTTCAAACACTGTAGCTGAGGATTTCCTTACAGTTTTCGCTTTGTGCTCTGTAAATCATATACTTAGCCAAGCATAATGTCATACTGCGAAGACTAGATCAAGATAGGAATAGTTTGTGAGAAAATAGTTGTTTAAAATTGGGAAACAAAGAGAGATTTCTCTTTATCGAGTTGATATATTAAAAATGTATTTAGACCTAGGCATTAGTATAATGTAGGCAAAATGATATGCTTCACAGATGTTTTTAGTGCGTCAATTATTAGCATGAGATTAACCTTTGAAGTTGTCGCAAGACTTAAAATGCTTGTCGTAACTAATAATTCTTCATTAAAATGGCAACACGCTATGATTTTAAACAATTAGCAAATTATATAGAAGTAATTAAGTTATATAATAGAATCTATAACTCTTTTCATAATATAATAATAAAAAAAAAGTGATTTTGTAAATTTATTGTATCAATGCATTTAACAATTTGTAGAAGTCATATGAAGTTTGGTGGTGATGGACGGCCAACAGTGCTAAAAGTTTCCAAAATAATGGTAATCAAAAGTCCGAAAGTATCTTATAAGTGTTTTCCAAAATAATTTTCAAGGAACTTTTAAAGTTGTCAACATGGCAGATTTGCTATAATTCTTAAGAAGTTCCAACCAGTATCACAATGTAATTGATAAAGCACGTGTGCATAGAAACGTTATCGTCCAATGATCAAAATTATGAATTTCAAAGTTATATTCTTAAAGTGATTAGGTATATTTATAGTTCTTAAGATACGTAAATCAATGGAATGCTGAATGAAAGGGAAGTTATTAGAAAAGCTCCTCCCAACTACCATTTGGCAAGAGTCTCGCTTCCGTGTAAATGTGCAGTCATTAAAAATTGTCTTTGTGTTTACAATCTAGTTTTTAGATAATACTAATGTCATTAAAAGTTATAAATCTAATTACAATTTAAAGTTGAGATGATTCTTTCCTCATAGATCGGTGCTAGATACATAGATATGGTTCACATTAAAAGTACAACTATTTAGCATAAGTACACGATGGAGTTACAAATCTGTTGTTTTTCATAACAACTGAATAAAATACACAGATTCCTTATAAAATCACTACATACAAGGTCTTGATATGAATAAATAGAGAATGTTTGAGAATGTTTTATTTCATCATAAGCGTTTAGCGGAAGATGGACGTAAGATTAGGAATTTAGCAATCGTGGATTCAAATGGAAAAAGCCGTAAATACGAGCATCAGTATTCTTGTGCCCAGTCTCCAACTCGAAACTTTCGCTTTCCTAAAATCAAAATTGACATGTATTTTGAAATGGCACATTTTATTATCTATTTCCAAATGCTTTTGAAAACTATTCTGAATCAAAATCTTTTAAAATCAACAACACTTGTTTTCTTAATATCTCTTAATATTTATTAATACTTAGTTTAGATGTGTCATCAAGTGCTATAGGAAGCAATTAAAAAATTGAGACTAATTTTGGCAAAGTTTTACTTTTCATATACAAACATTAGCAAAGTAGTGGATGAGTTATGATACACCAATGTTACACTGCTAGACAGCAATGATTAGGTGTAGATGAGTTATCATACACCAATGTT